>VZTI01005775.1:1696326-1756748 GCA_013397865.1 Struthidea cinerea | reverse complement strand
TTTTTTTTTTTTTTTTTTATATGCAGGAACCCCAAACTAAAGGAAGATCTCCAGATCAAAATATTAAAATATTTTGCTCTAAGACTTGGAGATAGTTTTTTAGCAGCTTTGACATTGACGGGGTGGATAGAGGGAAAAAAGGGCAAGTTCCTGCATGTGTTCCTTTATAGGCTAAATTTTATACAAAAGTAATCAAACGAAAGTGGGTTTCTGATTCTGATAGTGGTAATGCTGCCTGGAAAAAAACTAGACACAGTATTTCCAACACTAGCAGTCCTGGAGTATTTTTTCAGATGAAATCTTCCCTAAAAATTACTCTCTGTTTATTATCAACAGAAATTTTTAGATGAGCTGGTAACAAGAAAAAAAATCCAAGAAAAATGAATTTAATTTACAAAAAAAATCCCTGAAACCAATTTTGTTTCATAGAGCTTGAAACACCGTCATTTCATTTTTTCTGTGAAATTTCTTGCTAATATAAAATGCTCATTTTTAATGTAAACTACTTTATAAATATTTAATGAAAAAAATGGATTTCAAAGATGAAAATAATTAAAATTATTTTTTTTCTGTAATGGTTGCAAAATATTTAAGATCCTAAAAATAATACTAAGTAAAAAGACTTGTCAAAATGCCATAGCAAAATTGCTATAAATGTACAAAAAATGAAGCTTTAATAATAAGCTGGAAACTTTTAAAACAATATTTTTGAAAAGATTACTATTTCACAAAGAAAAAAAAATAGAACCCTTATTATGAAATTATCCAACCGGATTTACTTTTCAGGTTCCGTCTTTAAATGCAATTGGAGCATAAACACATGAATAGTCCCAAGGTTATCAGAGTCCTTCAGGAAAAGGTACTTTGAAAAATTTCTATTAGGGTGCTCTTACGAAGAGGGAAAAGCTCTGAGTGCTTATTTGTGGTTAGAACTTTGAGTGGAGACGAGCAAAGTTAAATTACATATAAAATGTCCACTCAACAGGGATCCAACTGCTTTTTCTTTCAAGCTAGAGGTTTTCTAACTTTAGTTTTCAGAAAACCAGATGGTACTTTAATCTTCGTATTGGCTTCATGGAAAAGGCAAACAATTGCAATATTATCTCAGTGCCATTTGTTCAATTACAGCTAAGGGAGAAAGGGGATTCCTGCAAGTACATCCATTATGACTTCTTTTTTTTCCACGAGTTTCACATCTGGCCGTAGAAATTAATTGTTACTGTCTGAAAAACATGTTGTACACAGTAATGATTCTGCATTTCAAATGCATGTGAAAAGCATCGCTGAAGCACATAAATACTGTGGTCCAGACATTTTTATAAAAACCCACTCAAACAGATTGAATAATCAGGGAAGGATCTTTGCAAATAATCCATAATCAGGTAAAAACCAGAGGTGATAACCAAAGTATATTTCCCTGTGAAATACTTTAAAGGGATTTTTGGTCCATCTCTTAAGGACATGATTAACAGTATATTTGCACTCTATTAAAAGTCTCATTAATTTAAGGAGGCTTTCCATACACTTAATTTTGAACGCTGGTAAATCAGCGTTCAGGTAACTGGTGAAAGAATTCAATCTCCTATCTACTGCTTGCAAGCTCAAGTACGAGGACTAAAAACCTCTGCTAATGCTGTACAGTAATGGAATAGCACTGACTGGAATGGTGGAGAACATCTTTCACGCCTGCATGACCTTATCTTCCTCTCCAAAATACCTGCTGAGTGCAGGGACAGGAAACACTGTGCTGTCCTTAGTAGAGCTAACCAGTACATGCAGTTAAGATGACATCAGAGGATCACTTCTGGGTATCCACATCTTCATTCCTTCAGCTTTTCTTGTAAATAGTGCAAAATGAAACATTTCTTTCCAGGCTGAAATTGAACCTTTCACTGAAGAAAGGTCCATTTTAAAAAGAAAAAGGTATCTCAGGTGGATGCCGATGGAAATTTTCCCTGATTTAATTTCAGTTTTTTCACCAAGATTAGATTTTGCCAATACTCTTGCTACAAAGAGCATTCAAGAAAGATAGCATTGGCACTGGTGCTGCAACAGCACAGGCTTCTCTGGCTGATTTTCCTAATGCTTCCCAGAAGACAACAGCTAGATTAATCTTGCTACCTCTGCATGAACAAGAACTCATTGCACAATTTCTGATTTTATTGAGAGTTTTTCCAAGTCTCAATACTAGAGCCAACAAAATTCCAGTGCAATTGTCATAAAATAATTCTTCCCATAGTCATCGTCCTATCTAGCTTTAACTACAAGAACTAAGTAAGAGAAAAGACTGGCTACAGTTAGCATGTGTTTGTGCATGGGTGTCTGCAGATACTGAGGTTATTTTTCCTATACACCTTCCGAGAAATGCTTGAAGTGGTTTGTCTCCATTAGGTTTTCACAATGAGAGAACTATTATATACAGTACCTTCGGGTATGAGTAATGGAAAAATGTGGAACTTAACCTTGCAATTCATGAACAAGCCAAATATATGCTCTGAAGGTTAGTTTCTAAAAGACTGGCAGAGTCTCCTGACTAAATCCTATCAGGAGGCAGCTGACAGCCAGACTATGGAAATGTACTTCTTGAAAACAATCCATTTAAGTTTCCCTCAGCTAGCCAGACACTGCAGATTACAGCATGCACAAAGCCAGTAAAAAAATTGAAAATTCCCAGTCTTGCCAGCCTGAGTTTCTCCAGCTGTGTGTATGTTCAAAGTCCAATTATGAAATGTTACCATGGCTTGTGCTGGTACTACCTTGCCACTTAGTTGGAGAGGTAGAGTGTTAGACAGCCTTCCTCACAACCTAAGATCTTACTTAACTTAAAACACTTGAATAACTTGTGACCAAAAGATACTGGCTTGGGTGGGAGAGAAAACCAAATCCTTGGCCCACTCTCCAGCTGCTCTATGCCAGCAGAAGTGCCAGACAGCCAGAAAGGCAGCAGCTTAGAGCAGTCAAGTCCCTTGAATAAGAGGCTCCCCACCCTGATCTGGCTCTGATCCAGGTGAGATCCTAGTTCATATGTTGCATCAAAAGGGAGATTTTTCTTTGTGTTTTTACTTCAGTATGTGTCCCCTGACACTCAGTAAGGGGTGGAAGGGATACCTTTCAAGGAAGGGAACTCTCTTTGTCCACTAATTGCCAGTAGTGCCTAGCTACGTGCTAGGGTAACAGTACTGAACAAGAGTGGCTAAAATTCTGAACAGAAAACTGCCTTGGATGGCTTTTCCTTGCATTTTTGTGAAACCAGGTATCTCGTGGCTAGGCAAGAAGGAGAACGCTCATTGTTGGATTTATATGGAATAAATTACAGACCAGTCAGTCATAAAATTCTTACCAATTAACTCTAAACTAAAATAACACCACAATAATTTTTATGGGTGGAGTTCATATGACACTATGTCTCAAAGAAATAAGGTTTTAAGACAACATCAGTGACCTGCTCTACTTCCTGTAGCCCTCTGAACTGCAGGTGGTATGACATGGCAAAAGGCTACAAACAAATCCTTCTTTGGTTCATCCTCCAGGATCAGTGAAAACTTTAAAAAAAAAACCTAAAACAAAAAAAACCAAACCCCACCAAACATGGAAAAACCAGATAGAGAAGGTGAAAAAAAAATCTCAGAAAAAATTTACTCAGTTTTCAAAGTGATCCTTCTGTAACAGTCTGTCTCTCATCAGGGTTATTACTACTTGATAACAAAGCTGAAATGTCCTACTGTACCTCCCTAAATTATACATATTCCTTTTAGAATACTTTAAAGAACATCTTTTTGTAGGAAGACCTTTATCCACTACCTACCCATTCTCCCCACTAGGGTATCAAAAAAAACTGTGTAAAACCTTCAGCATAAAAGCTAAACACTTCTAGTTATTCTATTTCTCTAGTCATGATGTTCCAAAGACAAATTCTACATTATAAACATCACAGTACAAAAATTTGGTCTTTTCTGATGTATATGAAATACTCCACTCTCTTTTCCATCCACAGTTGGTCACCACAGTTTTATGTTTTCAGTAGTTGTGCTTCTCCAGAAAGTGAAAATAAACTTTTCCAGTCTCATTTCCAATTTCCTCTGAAGCTGGCCTCCAGTGAGAATAGAGGGAAGCAGCTGAAATAAACCAATGTTTCTTTCAAGTCTCTCACTGGTTGAAGTAAGGCCTTCTTCAGAGCACCGTAGATAAAATATTTTAACTTTTTCTTCTCAGAGAGATTACCCCAATTCTTCAAACTAAAGTACTCAAAACCCACTGAACTAATGGGGGAAAAAGAGTTCATGCATCATGCTGTTAGAATATGTGCAGCTTCTGCGAAGCTGAAGTAGAAGCAACTTTCAAAGTTTTCTTCTTGACTACAGAGCCACATTTTTTTTGAAAACCACATCTTCTATTCTGCTGAACCAGAATGGACTGACACCAGTCCAGTCCACCAGCACAGCTAAGTTTGCTCCTTAAACATTAGGTGAAATACTGGCTCCACTGCAGGCAATGAGACTTTTCATATGAACTTCAACAGGTGCCAGGATTCCATTAACACCTTTGTGCCTCCTGTACATAGATAGTGGTAATTGATATGTTAAAAGTTGATCGGGTTTTACTGGACTCAGATCCTTTGCCTACTGAAGGACACTTGAGACATAAACTCATTGATAGCTTCCTCTGGTTAATGGCAGGAGATTACGCATTCCCTTTGACATGCTGCAGTAATTATAGCAGCCAAGACAGACTCAAAACACAAAGAAAACAATCTGTCTGTGGATATAAACACATGGAAAATTTGATTTTAAAATTATTTGACTGGAGAGAAGAGTGAAGGGAAGGAGAATTCTTATCTTCCTACAAAAAGAGGCAGGTCCTCTGATTCAAGACGGAAGTGAGTGAGTCATTTTTATTGACAGCTGTGATATGACACCAGCCTGAGTCTACTTCAGTTCTTGAAAAGTGAAAACAGAGACCGTTTACAGAACCACTTTCACTGAACCGGTCTCTCTACACCAGCACTAGAGATTTAAGTACAGCAGCAGTGATGGGAATCCTCACAGTTGGATGTTGCCCCTTCTTGACAGCTCACAGCAAGTAAGAATCATCAGGGTCATTTCAAAACCAATTACTTAAAACGATAGCTTGCTGATTACCCTCATTTGTACTACAAGGGTGCCTAGGAGCCTCAAACACAGATCATTCAGTGCTGACTAATGAAGCCCGCAGATATTTCTCTGAAACAGAGAAATACGCCGTAATACGTTGCATCATGTGAGGGAGAACTTATAACTGGATTTTCAATGACTCTCTAGGTTTTTCATGGTGAAAACATAAATAAGCTTCTACTTAACAGTCACAGTTAGGTGTATGCAACAACATCCTCAGTATATATACAAGCAACGATGCAGTTACTAAACAGGTTCAGCATGGGCACGAATGCATGCACACTTCCATTTCTGCAGATGAGTCCTAACATATAGATCTGTGTAGTTGTATTACACTTTCTTTATATTAAGGCCAAATAACTCCCATGTTAATGACGATTTTTTTTGGGGGGTGTGTGTGTATTTCCGATCCAAATCACCCCAAGCAACTTAATATGCAACACAGAAATTGGGCAAGTTTTTTATTATCCTGCTTGTGGTCATGAAGACTTAGCTGTCCAACAACTGAGAGAGCAGGCTGGAGCATTTTTAAAGTAAGTATAAAATGGTGGCTTTCCATCTCAGTCAACCAGATTCAAGGTTTTGAGACTGACTTTGGCCTCATAGTCCACAACATAATGTGCAACTTTTTTTCAATTATGATCAACCAATAGCAAAATATAGTAACAGCAAAAACTTCTGCAAATACTCCCCTGAGGCTCCTGTTGTGAGATTATCAATACGCCTCTGGTAGTTTTCTCCATGAATATCCCTTCTTTTAGTTTGCAATCTGTTCTGTCCTTATGCAAAAAAATCTGTCTTTCTAAACTTTTGTGAGAGATGATAAACTAGCGTACTGACCCAGCAGTGCCTCTTCTCATTAGATATATCTGAGAATCCTGTTGAAGTAACTAACAAATCCCTACATAGCGAAAAAAGGGCATCACTCATTGGCAGGCCTCTCTAGTGTACCTTCTGGAGAAGCTGCAAGCACAGGAGTGAAATTTAGCATAATTCATGGCTGCATACATAAAAGCTCTCAGAGAGAACTAGACTCTATCCAGTTCCCACTACCTACTTTCAGTTCCTAAAAAAAGCTCGTTAGCTTTATCTTGCACTCTGAAAGGCAGCAGATAAAAATCAGCCATTGCCTTGGATGTCAAGCAGGAAAAGAAGATGATGATACTTGGCAGAAAGAGTACAAAATGCTCTTCCCCACCAGAGCATCAATCTGTCCCCAAACACCACTTGTAATAATGATGAGTGTTTATAGAAAGTAACTGATTACACTGTTCGTTCTGTTGTCAATCAGTGGGGGATTTAATTACACATCTCTTGGATATTATTCCAAAAGAATGACCTGGCAAACAGGATTGGGTTTAATGGCCCTGTACCGGCCACTTTGTTCAGTGGATGGTAACACAGTGGAGGTGGGTCCTCCCAATTACAGGTAATTTCTGAAACAAAGACCAGCAGACATTTCAAACATAAAAAGTTTTTAGTATCAAGTGGACAAGAAATCAATTAAGGAACATGAAGCAATTCTAAATTTTTATTAAAACAATATTCTAAACCAGGTTTCTTATGGAAAATCAAGAGATATAGGTAGAGACAGAGCACAGGCCATTATAACTAAAATGGCTAAAGTAACATAAGGGGCCAATGTTAAAGGTTAAGCCTAAGCTTAATTTAAGGGTAAAGGTCTGACAATAAAGGTCACAGTTCCTTATCTCATAGTCACATATTTGATTTTTTAAATCCTTGTGAAATTTCTACTGAATACTTTGCACTTCTCTTAGCAGTCATCTCCGAGTGTAAAGGGCCTCATTTCTGGGGTGGGTGTTTTGTTGGGTTTTGTTGTTAATTTTTGTTTGTTTTTCTCATGTTCTGAGCTTCAGTTAGTGCTTTCACACAGATGCACTGCTGCTTCAAGGTGAGCTCTCCATATATCTTCTCTCAGTTAGTGCACAGAGCACATAATTAAAAACAAAACCACCAGCCTTTTTCAGCATTGTTTTTAAGTTAGTTTTCTGCCCAGAGTTTTATTTAATTTCCTGTGCTGTGTTTAGTGTTGAATTCGTCTCCCGTACAGACACTGAAAGCATCTCCATGAAGAACCTAAATCCCTGCAATGCCACAAGTACCTGAGGCAACATATTATTGAAGAATTCTAGTAAAGAGGTAAATTAAGATCATGACACGGTGTCTGGATCTTCCAAAAAAGATTATGTATCAGCTAAACAGCAGATATTTTCCTGTTTCTTCGCAGCGCATGAACCTGCTAAAACTCTGAAATGACAACACTTGACAAAAGCCATCTTTTTTATGTAACTGATCAGATCTTTGTGGGTTTCTTGTACACATACAATAACCTGGTTTCTGATTTTTGTTCTTGTACTGAGTAGAAAATAACACTAACAGGATACATTACAATACCTGTTAAAATCTATGCAGACTTTCTTTCCTGTTTGTAAGCCCCTTGTATCCATTCAAGTGTTTAATAAGTGTTCTCCATAATTACGAGTTCTTAGTAGCTTCTCTATATTTTCCAGGTTTATCTCTTTCCATAACAACGGATGTGACACTTTGTACAAACAAGCATGTTGTGTGGTGGGGTGGGAACCTGAGGGTGAGCTCCCTGGGAAATCTGGCACAGGAGCAGGGAGCTCTTGCATTTGCCAATCAGGTTTCTTTCCAACATCTCAGGAAGAAACAGACTGAAAACCCCAAGTGCTTGGCATCTGGGTTACCCTAGATGATTGGCAAACCTGAAGGTGTGGCCATATATGAATACAACAGTGTCTTCCGTAAGAATATTTTATAAAGACAGAGGAATGGAAGGAAAGGAGAAAAACAGTGGCAGAAAATCTGCTGTGGAAAATAGAATCACTGAGGTTTCCACATGGGTGAAATAATCTAGAAATCAGATGAAAGCTTAAGCCTAATGAGGTAATTAAGTGCTTTGCTGTAGCATCTAGGGAGGCCAGATTCTTCCCCTATGAAGAAGATGAAACACTGTGAAATACACATATATATTATAATGTAACATATTATAATTCTATATTAATGAAAGTATATAGAATTAATTTATCAAATATGGTGTATATATAGTATACACATATTGTATAATATATATGTATTCCAAATCAACAATTAAAATAGTATATTAATCTTGCTTTATATGAGTCCTTCCCTGCTTTTTATCAAGGAGACATGATGTTGTGTGAACACTGACTCATAATGAAACTCAGCTACGTACACTGGAACTAAAAGAAGGAAGCTGATAGGTTTCTGTGAGCATAACAATATTACTAAGACACAAGTAGTCTGCTGCACACAGAATGCTCCAGAAAGTAGTTCCCTTAAATCACTATTGTGATTTTCTTTTGCCAAATATACAAAGCAAAGCATGTGCAAACAGGAATTAATTTGATTAATTTTGCCTCCCTTCCTCTTCTGAATCATCTAAAAGCAGATGATGATTTTTGTAAAATTATATATTTATTTCGAAGAGTTTCTGTGCTTATCCTGTTTCTTACTCAAGAACAATATGCTGTGACTTAAGTGAAGGTTCAAAGTTTGGTACTAAACAACCTCAACAGAATTCTGACATATTCACAACACAGAAGAATGAAGAGACCAAAATGCCCAGAATCAGTGACGAGAAGCCCAACATCAAGATTTTCAGGAAGGAAATACCCATTCAAATTTCGTTTCTTGGCATGTTTTCCAGTGACAATAAGAGGTGATGTTGTTTAATATCAAGTTTATCTTTGGGATTTCTCTTCTTCCCTTGAATTATCAGATTTCTAACAGATATTTGGCAGTATCTATTAAAAACAATCCTGTATCCAACAACCTTTGTTTCCTTTCAAATAAGCCAACAAATAAATGACACATGGGTATCATCAGTGGCATCTGAACGAGGTAGCAGAGATATACCTTCATGCTAGCCCAAAGAGACAAGATTTTGGCAAAAGATATTAGTGAAGACAGACACTGACTTTTTTTGGGTGAATCCTTAGCTAACAGGGTGACAGGGTGGGCTTTTCAGTACAGGGACAACCCTCTACATATAGGATGGGATCGAAGCTTGCTGCAAAAATTTTCTGCTGCAACTCCAAGTGCTGCTGCTGCATCTGTGATGTGCCAGAATACTTTTTCAAAGGACAAGAGAGCTGACCCTGTTTCTTGGCCTGATTCCAGCACA
Organism: Struthidea cinerea; assembly: GCA_013397865.1. Taxonomy (NCBI): domain Eukaryota; kingdom Metazoa; phylum Chordata; class Aves; order Passeriformes; family Corcoracidae; genus Struthidea; species Struthidea cinerea. Next base: position 1,747,409 of record VZTI01005775.1, on the reverse strand, counting down.
AGCAATTAAATTTCTGCCATCTCAACAACCCCTGCAGTTCAGACTGGAACAGAGTTATTGCTGCTTCCTGCCCTGAAGTGTCGCAGAGCGTTTATGCCAGTTCCTGAGGAGGTGCCAGAGTCACCTCCGGAATCGGCTGCCCAACAGCAGCGCGTGAAGCCTGGCTCATGTGCACGACTTTGCAATTACTGTGTTGAAAGCAGCTAAGATCTTCACTGCTTATCGTTCCACCATCATCTCTCAGCAGCTGAAGAAAATCTAGGTCTAGCTCCTTTTTGTTATTGAAGATGACTAAGTTGTGAAGAGCAACTTAAAATACTTATACTTCCATGGCACAACAGCATAGAAGGATAAAATGAAAACATCTGTACATATCCACCCATATTAAGTTTCCTCCTCTGTGCTTCAAATCAGTTCAGAGGGTGTACAGGAGCAATGAGAATAAATGAAAGAAAATGTCTGATTCCATGAGGAATTCCTGTAAAGATAAACCCCATACATTTCAGTATGCTTGCTCTCAAGTTACAACTACCCACTAACACACTGAAGACTGAAGAACACAGGAAAAATAGTAGGGTTACCATACAGGACTATTTTATAGCATATAAACCTAGCAAACAGTTTTGGAAAAAAGCAGTAATGCTTGTTTCCACTGGGTTTAGAAGAGGGCTCCTGTGTTTTGAGAATGCCAAGAAATGCAGCATTTTGGAAAAACAAGAACTTTCATAAAGAGTGGAGCTGGTACTCTAAACCCAGACTTTCAATAGCTGATGTCTGTGTTTGTACTCCAAATAAGTGGTAGGAAGCAACAGTGCTCAGAAATCTAAGTATCTTCTCTGAACATGCAATCAGGTACTTAGATTGCATAAATTACAAAATTATACCAAAAATAACTGAAGGTGAATAAAAGGAGGTCTGGTTAAAACTGAGCTGGCAATTCATTCCCTAATGTTAACATTATGTCAGATTAATGTGCAACTTCCTTTGCATTCAGGAAAATCATGTAGGTGCGGACATTCTTTCATTACTCTGCAAGGTGAATTACGAAGCTGTCATTAAAATAATTACCAATGGAAGAAGAAGGAGAATCAAACATTTAATTCAATGTAATTATAAACCCTATTTCCTACTAATGTGGGTAATTTATCTCACTACTATAAAGGAAGTAGAGTAAAATGTGTGCCTGTATCAATACACTATTAAACAACCATCACATGTCAGTGAAAAAGAGACCCTACACACAGCAGAATATTCAGGCAGAAAGACGTGGTTATTCCATCTGGTCTGCAGATAGTCTCTGAAGACTACCCACAAAGAAGAGTAATTGAAAAAAAGATCCAAGGCATAAATACCTTAGTTCATCCTATGAAATAACTGCAACTGGAACTAACAGGATTTTCTAATATCTTCCCTATTTCATCATCATGTTTCTTTTCCCAGTTTCCCAAACAGCGTGGTATGTTAGCACAGTCTCTGTACAGATTGCCACTCCTTATTTGCATTTATTTAAGTAAAGCACAAATGTACTCTATTTTTAACAAGTGTGAGAAGGAGGTGGAAGAAAAACGTCTGAAAAACATGTCAAAATCCACATATTAAAAGTAATAATAATAAAGAATTCATAGCAGAATATTTGGTAGTTGGGCATCCTTCAGCACTAGGAAATAGGTTTCCCTATAAAACAGGAGAAGAGAAAACCAAATAGATCAGAAAGACGCAAAAGAACTACATTAATCAGTTAATAATTCTGATTTTACACTGCTAATAAAAAGAAAAATATCTCTCAGGTTCAAACAGAGTTTACAGGGTACGAGCTTTCTTTATTGGAGAGGCGTGCACAGGGACTGACATTTGCAACGAAGTGTCTTAGCAGGTTCCAGAGCACTTGGTATCATAAAGAGCTACAGAGAATACTGTACTGAGCTTTATTGGATGCCTCTGACAAGTCACCAGTGCAAATATTTTGGCTTCAGTGACTACATTTTCAAGGAAAATAGTGAGAAGTTTAAGGTCTTATCACAGTAGCTGAAATAAAGCATCTCTTCTTAAAATGCAGTGCCTTCTACAAATAACTGATTATTGTTATCCTTCCCGTTTGTGTGTTCAGTGCTTTATTATTGTGAGCCACATTATCTGAAACCACTTGTGTAAGGCTGTGGACTGCAGGTGGCACCATTATGTCATTATGAAATGAAATAACTTTATTCCTGGGACAGGCAGAACAGAGTAGCCTAACCTAATTAGTGACGTACTCTATGAATGTAAAGTATGCCACCTAATACTCGTCTTATATATATATATAGGAAAAACAATTCTCTCTAAGGTAAAGATTAGGAGATATCATCTGATGCAAACTGTCAACATTAGCTGAAGTAAATGGAGCTGTATAATTTACACCAGCTAAAAATGTCCCATTGACCTTCACTGGCCTTTGGACAGGGCCCTCAGAAGGAACACCTGAGGAAAAAAAACCCGAACTGCAAGCTTAGTAGTGTGAGAACTCTATCTTTAAAGCAGCTGGTCAGGAGTAAAGCAGATGCCACAATGCAGTGAATTCTGCTATGCATTGCATGAAAAGAAGAGCAGATATAATGATGGAAAAATCAATCTGTGATATTTTCAGGAATGTTACTGAAATGAAAATGTTGCTTACATGCTCCTGATAAAATTGTGTAAATTCTATGCTCATGTTTTACAAAAGGAGTAAGCAGTGTACCAGAAACCCATCTGGTACACAAATCCCATCCTCCTAAAAGCTGACTCTAGCCTATGTACAGATAACAAGAAGTTTCTGGTGGATCTGGCAGAAAGCCAGAGACTGGCTTCACAGAGCTACTTGGAAAGAGAAGAAACTTGTAACACCACTTACCTTATTTTCTGCTCTAACATATGTGGAAAATACATTACACCCGTGGCTAAAGTGAAATCACCAAACAAAGCACTCTAACCATGGAAGCTCTGCAGTCAGCACAGACTTTTCTCTGCCTTTCACATGCATACACAGAAATATTTCCAGTTTGTGATGACTCTACTGTGTACAAAGACACTGATTCCCAGGGGACTTCTGCTGAGCACTCAAAAGAGGTACCTTTTGCTGGCAAGGAGATCAGCACGCAAGGTGTACCGCCCACAAAAGCATTCATTTCCACTAGGTGTGCACCAGCATGTCAGCAATTCGCTTCATTGTCTTTCTGCAGTACCACAGGGAAGAGTTTTTAAGTCAGTAATAGCTGTCAATCTCCCTCTAAGCTAGCCCCCACCTACCAGTTTGATCAATTATTCCAAAGCCACATAAACTATCCCTGGTAGACCACCTTTGGATGCAGAAAAAATATTTTTGCTCAGCAATCAGTCACTTAACAGTCAAGATACTAAGGTGAGGCTGAGTAGTTGGTGGGGATTCACAAGTGGAAAGATGAAATCAAGGGTAGAATCTCTCAGGAAATACAAAGAGAAATAGGTAAATAACCTTTAATATGAATAGGCCTGAGAGTACTCAAGGCTCAGAGAAATCTGTATTCCAGAAAATCTAACATCATACAGGACAGAATTTTCTTCAATATCTGTTATACACTTTGCTTTCTGACTGCTCACAGAGTAGTGTTAGGCTTAATTCCAATAGTGTATAAAGAGCTGGCATGGTCCTTAATGGAGATTCAAATTACTGGAAACAGATCTCAGACTTGAAAGTGGATTTGCTCATTTTTGAAGTCATAATTTCATTTCAGTATTGCACTGTGCAAGTGCGAGCTTGCACTCGGTGACATTTAAAGAAAGATGTCAACTTGTTACACATCATTAAATTCTCATCATCATACTGCTGCATTTGGTTGGGAAATATATGTACAAAATGCCTTATATTCTGAAAATGACCTGTATGTACCTAAGCACAACATCCATTGTCTGAAACGCCTAGAATAATTCTGGGCCAGGAGTTAACTTCTGCGGATTTGTTTCACTCATCTGTTAAAACAAAGTAACAATCAGGCTGGCTAAGTACTTTTTCCGGATATGTTAATGAAGAGGGCTCCAAGCAGGACCTGCTGCTCCGCTTCAAGGGATTAATTTTTATGAAGACTTGTTGGCTCCTCATGGTATAATTCTAATTCCTGTCCTTTGGGTTTTGTTGTTAAATCCTGCATATCTCTAATATCCTGCCTGCTACACCTATTCTAATAAATAAGAAACCCTTTTCTAATGAGAACATGGGAAAAATGTTTTCCTCTCCCTAGCGGTTTTTCTGGATTTCAGAAGATTCCCTCCTTCTGTATCAGGACAAACCCAAGACTGTACATATTTATTTTAGGGATAGAGGGGAGGAATAGAAGATAGTGTTTCTGGCCTATGGGTAAGAGCCTTTTTCATTTTGACTTCTTGCTCCATCATTTTCCCCGCTTTTTTAGGCATGGGCTTTATGCACTGCTATGGAAACTATTTCAGGCTTCTACTCAGTGCTTCTCTCTTGTTCTTCTCTATTGAAGCTGCTTTGCTTCGCATAAATCTTTAAATATTTATTAAGGCAAGGTTTTGAACCTGAGTTTCCCACATAAAAGAGAAGCATTTAAATATCATATGATGGCTCAGCTTTCTCTTGTTCACTCCCCCCATTTTAATTACACAATGTGGATCTGCTTCAATGGAAAAGAGAGGAAAAGTCAGCTTGCAATTAGTCAATAAGTAACTTGTATTCAAATGGCTTCTTCACATCTCAGCCAGCTGTTCTGGGCTGGGGACTCTTGCAGTGCTAATTGCTTCCTCTCTTTCTTTCTCTCTGTTATTTCGACCAGAATTTCCCACCCTGCTTAAAATATTTCTCAAGGAAAATTTTTGTCAAAGTAGGTGTTTTTCCACAAATATTCAGATGCAATTAAATCAATCTCTTCTGGTGTAATTCTCTTCATCTATGGAAAACATCTATTGATGCTTAGCAGCCATCATGACTGTCAGGCACAAGTGGCAATGAGCCCTGGTTCTACCACTGATGAAATCTCAGTTGAGCTATTTCTGTACACATTATCACTCTTCCTACCCACTGGCACTGGGAAAAATATGGACTTAAGGTGCAGAACTTCTTGGCTATGTAACCTGAGTGATGGTGTCCCTGCATTAAACCAGAAGGGTGCTGCAACTTGTCCCAAGTATTGTAACATTTTTAAACTTGACCTCCTGGAGTTCCGTGACTATATCTCAACTGATATATAAAAATGAGTCTTTGTATGTATGAAATAGTTTCAAAACCCGATCAGAAGGTAAACAATAGTATTTAAAAAGGTTATGCATTTGTTTTAGTTCTGTAACCTGCTGAGATCTGATTCATTATTTTGGACAATGGCGCTTTGCAGTGTTATCTGAGACAACGGTAGGGTCTAGGCTTTGCTTTCTCTGGTTCTCTCCAGGGTGGTCGTATCATTATTAACAAGCTCCAACATCACAAGTACATAAAATAATTCATTGTAGGGTGTTTCCAAATCTTTCAAAGAAATGCTCTGAATAAATGCTCAATATTAAACCTATTAAGTAAATGTGTTACGAAAAGATTTGTTAGTTCTGCATATTGAAACTGTGAAATAAAGAAATACATTTAATGAATGCATAAGAAAGCAGGAAAGAAGAGGAATAGCTTCTTTCAGTGGTTATAACTATAACCTTACATTCACTTACATAAAAATGGTTATTTATTACCATGACATACTAGCAAGACTTACAAAATCAAATGCAGTTAGCATAACTCTCTTTTAGTGATGTGCTCTTCACTGTGTTAGAAGATCCTGTCTTTCAGAAGAACTGAAAAATACCACAGGAATTCATCAAATGTGACAATTAACTGGGCCCTACCAGGAAACATGATCTCTGCCTCTGTTTTGTAAAATTTAACAAGTCGGTCAATTTAAAAGACAGTTGAGTTCAGAGAGGGCCTAGATGTGTACCTAGACAAAATAAGGAAGTTGAGATACAGAAATAACTTCACAAAACAAAAATTTTCATTGGAGACTTGTGATATTGATTCCTCCAGTTAAGACTCTTCAAGAGATTTTTCAGAGAAAAGTACTGAGAACGAACCCCTTTGAAAAATCGAATATTCCTAAACTGCCTCAGGTTAGGTGCATAAAAATAATTGGTACTTTTAAAAAATCCTAGCAAAAATCTCCAGTGAATTTCAGTTAAAAGCACTTGAATCAGGCTTCACGTCACATGGTTTAGGCTTACTTCCAGTTTAGGACAGGGCTTGAAGATAAAAACTTCTTTCATATTCATTCTCTAGTTCTACATATTCATCTAAGAGAAATACTGTTAAAAAGGTCTTTTGAATTCAAAATAGTAAGGTCCCTTCCAGGCTAAATTATTCTACAGTTTTGTATGCATTTATGGGTGTCTAGATCCAAAACAGTAGCAGAAGACCACATAATTACTCTCATTTTTCCAGGGGAGGACTCCTAAGACTTCGGGAGGTCTATAATCCAAAGACTCAGTACAAACCCAGGCCTGAAGAACACCTGCAATTTCATCCCAGCTTGGAAAGCCTTCCCATGGTTTAAGTCACTACACTGACGTGCTTTATTCATGCTATTAATATAGTAGATAAAATATCTAAGGAATTCTGAAGGGGATTTGGAAGTAAACGCAGTGTTAATAAAATCCGGAGGAAAAAATATGCTTTAGAAGCGCCAATATCATGTTGGGTAACTGTGATGTCAGAACTGAAACAGAAATGGATAGAAAAAAGTTAAGGTATCATTCCTGAATATTACAATATATTATCCTTTTTGGATATGCAACTGTCCTTCTTCAGTTATCAGTGGAAATAAACAGTAAATGAGTGATGCTCCGACACATATTTGCTTTAAAGTAGGTTTGATACATAATTCAAAGTAATGTAGGAATAAGGTCAGATATAGTTATTAAAATGAAGTATTTCTTGACAGATTGGGTTTCACTTGTCTTTTATTAACTGAGAAATGATAGCCATTGTCAACAACTGAGAAATGTATGAAACAATTAACCCCTTTTTGGAAACCACTATGGAGCAATGGAAACTCCAAAGGAGAAGGAGATTCACATATCTCTCAAAAAGAAAACCAACTTGAAAAAGGGAGTCTCGATAAAAAGTCTCTGTCTCTGTGAGTTAAGTATGGAGAGCAGAGGAAAAGGTGGGCTAAAAAGCACTACAAAATCAAAAATAAAGCTGTAAACTAATTTTGGTTTAGCAGAAAATAACTTGAAAGCATGAGCAAGGAAACTGCCTGATGTTTGAATGCTGTGTTCAGAGTGAGAGGACTTTGCACATTTTCTCTTTTAAAAAACCCCAAACCAAGGCTTAACCAGAAACACTCCTGAGTTCTGAAACAAATGTCCATCTCTAAGATGCTTAAGATTATCATGGTCAATGAGAACAACTTTTCATTAATTGCAACGCAGTGGACATGGGTCATAAGCTAGAAAGAAAGGTTATGAAAGAAAGATAGTGACCTTTTAAATTAAAAACATGTTTTTTAATTGGGGCAGAGAGGAAGAAGAGAAAATAAGTTGATAGATTGTTGCTTTGGGGTTTTTTTCCAGCAACTGCTACATCTTTTTTATAGATAAAATCATTCAGGTCTGGAACAGGAAAAGGCACTAAGGAATTATTATTAGCATGGCAATATCACAGGAAAAATTGATTTTCAAGGAGAAGAAGCTTTAGGAAGCTTGTTTAGCCTTTGGAAAATCAAAGTGTAAAAGAGTATAAAAGAAGTAATCTATTAAGTCATTTTTATAAACTCCAAGCACAATTAATTTCAATATACCAGTCTGTTCATGTTCATTGAATAAAATCATTCATGCTTAAATATGGTTATATTTCTCCACTGCAAGAAAAGATGGTAAATGGAACATGCAGTTGCTCCTTGTAGTGCTGTAACATTCATTTTAGTAACACTCTCCCCTAGATGAAAACAGTATTTTATCACAAAGCCAATGACCGTGTAACATCTCGAGTAATATTCCAAATTTGCAAGGTAATTTAAGATTCCCAGAATATAATCAAGATATGTCATTTACAAACTATACCAGGTAGAAAATTAAAATTACTAATCAACGGCCCCTTTTTGTACATGATAGCTGGGAGGTGCAGATCTTACTTATATGAAATGTATTCCTCCAAAATATGGTTTTCAGCAAACCATAAGGGGGTTTGGATCAAGCACCTGAACAGCAAAGATGCTGAATTCATAGCACCTGTTCCCCAGGAATGTCATCCTGAGCCCACCACCATCCAGTCTCCTGGGAAATGCAATCTATACTGAAGGATGAAAAATATATTTCAGCAAACTGCTCTGTTTGATCCAAACTGATTAAAAAAATATAACAATAATAATATTTTTAAAAGACTAATGGGCTTTAATTCTAGTTTTAAATTTAAAATAAGAGAAGAAAATTCATCTATGAAATGCTGTCATGAGCAGCAAAAAATACAGATATTTAGTTTTGGGGGAACTTCTTTTGATTAATAGTCTGGTAAAACTGTGATAGATTCAAATTGTTTTATGTGAACCAAGCAGCATGTTTTGGGGAAAAAAGCTGAGATGAAAATCCTGACCAACTTTAGCCCTTTGTATTTATGCTTGTTTTGCAAGAGGTATCTTCAGCATTAAGACAGTATGAGCAGAGGGATGGGTGAAAAAAGGATCTGAAAAAAGGATGGGTGAAAAATCTGCCATTATCCTGCATCTTTCCTTCAGCACAGCATTATGTTGGCATAAATAGACTATTCATTAAGTGCTCTTGGGGGATTCCTGTTGTAGGACTCTTACTGCAGACTTGCACAGATGCTTCTCTTTCTCCACGATAGCAAGTGGAAGCACATAGATCTGAAAGTCACAGAGGGATCCTGGCATGACTGCATTTTGTAGAAACTTTCCTAAAAGATGCAGGGCAATATTTTTGAAAAATTATCAGTAGTTCTGATTGTTTTTGACAAGTAAAACGTGTGCAATACTGAGATATTGTAGCAACGGATATCCCAAGAGCAGCATAAATTGATGGACAGATAAATAAGGAAGGTGAAGGAAGGAGGTCTTTCCTGGCAACAGTTTATGGAATAGTGCTTACAAAAAGTGCATCTTTTCATTTTTCTTAGTCCTGGCAAACAAATAAGGGAAGCTTCCAATATTAAAAATATGGCTACATTTTGCAGAACTCACTGGAATCTGTAGTGTTTGGGGTTATGAAGGATCCCTGCATCTGCAGTTGGGGGATATATATCCTACATCAAAAATACCAGAAGCAGAACTGACTCCAGTATCAGCCTCTGCTAATGCTGTAGTCTTTGAAACAGAAATATTGAAAAATTAAATTATACAAACAAACAAAAAACCTCCCCTAACCAAACCAAACCAGACAGAAACCACAGGCAAACCTCTGCATGCCTTTTAAGATGAAAGAGTTCTTAAAAATAATATCTTGTACAGAGAACACTTGCTTTTACAAAAAACCTCAGCTTTTGCCTATGAAGGAATGCTAGTCTATACAAGACTGACAAATGAGTATCCTTCTTTGGCTTATTTCTTTTCCCCAAACTTTGCTTTTATCTCCTAAGCTCCTCTGAATATCCAACCTGCAACTAATCTTGATCTTAAATTTGGTGGCAAGTCTGTCCCTGGGCACAGGGCAGCGACAGTTACAAAGTGGTGGTCAGAATGATGTGTTACCTTCTGTAGGAACGAAGGAAACAAACAGCCAAAGGAATCAGCACAAGAAGCTGTATAGAAGACAGATCAGGCTTTTACTTCTGTATCACTAAAGATCGAAGGAAAGAACTCAAATGTCAACAACTTTACAAGTACATGCTTAATACCCTGAAAAGCCAGGAAAATGGGAGCAAGCCAGACTAGGAGAGCATGCAGCAAACATTACATTACCAGGATCCTGTGTTTTAAGGTGACGCAGGTCACCTTAAAGCTATGTAGTATAGAGGATTTAAAGCTCTTAAGGAGATTAAGGTTTCAAGAGCTGTGAACAAATGAATTTAGGCCACTAAAATCACAATTCTAAATTTTAAAATGTACATGAGATGATTACGAGGATGAGCTAGTGATTTTTAATTATTTTGTGCAAGTTTTGCATATTCATAAGTCTGCTTGGAGAAGCACACACTGCATTCTGATGAGGAATGCCATTATCTCACACTCTTAACACAGCCTCAGTGTAGCAGGAGACAAGGTTTCAGGGGCAGGACACGACACTGCAGCAGACTCACAGTTTCAAATGTCCACTGCGACACTGGGGACTGATCCTCCCCACAGCCTCAGCTCTAACCACATGTGGCACCTTCTGCTGCCCAGCTCTGGCACACCTGCTCTGCTTCACCTCTGCCCTCTCCAGGGCTGGGAAGCTTTAATCTGCATGAATTCCTTGTACTCAGAATGGCAGGAGGAATGGCTTGAGCCAAGTCATGCTTCTGCTTCCCCCACCTCAGCCAGCTTCTGACAAGCGTCAGAGCTGGAGCATGCAAGGCTCCCGGAGAGGGGCAAGGAATGGAGCAGGTATGAACTGTAGCACAGGGATCCCACACTCAGGAGAAAGTTGGAAGGCATATAGGCTTTATTATTATGCCCAAGACAATCACAAGGTGAAGTCCCCCATGACTGGATCCTGACTCTTCCCAGACAGCTCAAACTGGTGGGGAGCAGTCACCTAGGGAGGAAGGACACACCTTCCCCACAAAAGACCTTCCTGACATATCTCTGTCAGATAATCTGGTTTCTTTCTTAGTGGCAGTATCATGAAACACTTGTGTGATAACTTTCAGCACTGCTTGGATCAACATAACTCATTTATTAATAATATTTACCATCAATCTGAAGCAAGAACCCCCTCCCAGTTCCGTTTTATTAATTAATAATACTTGTGGTATTATGAAGAAAATACTCTCGAAATCTGAAAATTGGCAATTTTTTTAGTCCCATATTTTATCCTGGTCAAAAACTGAGGACTCTTTTTTGGCACGACTCTAATAAAGCATTTTTGTCCAATATTTTGAAGTGCAGGGAAGGGTCTGAAACATGGTTGTCTGTCTAAGAGACCAAGTGTGTCTCCCTAATGTGAGTAGCCTACTTCTCAATTAGCCTGTAAAAATAAACCTGCCTTTCCAGACATCTAGTCACCAGACTCTCAGATGTTTTGCTTGCAACTAGAAATGGATTCATTAAAAAAACAGAAGTAGCTGATATCAAACAGGGATTCTGTTGAAGGGCAGTATTTTTATGAAAAATGTATAAGCTGATCTGTACAAGAAAGGAAGGCAGCAGAGGACTGTGCATGTGTAACCAGGGTGAGTATTTGAATCAGGATGGGTATTTGAAGGCATACACAGAATTCCCCATCCTCTACTGCTGCTGCCACAAAATAGTAAAGGACTAGACTGGCTTATCTGGCTTATCTATGTGTTTACACACAGCAAACTACACACACTTCAGCTCTAAACAATCCTTTTACCTTTTTATAAAATTTTACTGGAGCAGAAAAAAAGCCTTGCGGCATGACCTACCAGCAATATGCACACCACCTTGTTATGAATATGCACAGGTTCTCAAATAATGAAGCCCTAACTATTTAGAGTTTTTTCACACGAAAATCAATGAAAAATTAAGCTTAAATTTCATTTTGAAAGCTCCAAGCATTCATCATAAGAAAACAATAAAAGTACATGGTACCAGAATCATCTTTCTGTCAGATGCTAGTGAACACCTAGAGAAAGGGATATTCCTCTTTACTTCACAACATTTTCACAGTTACTGGCAGTGAACAACCTTGCTTTCTCATGAAGCTGGAGAGAGCATCTAATAGATGCTGTTAAAAGCCAGGCAGAATGCAATAACCATTCATGAATTTGTCTACTCAGATTTTTAGCATATTGACAGATTTTGGCCTCCCAGCATTCTTTGACAACATATCCCTTTCCCATCACTGAACTGTGTCATATAAAAAGGAGAACTTCCTTTGTGCCTGGTCATAGTAATTTTCAAGTTCATGTGCCCTGAGGACAAATAAGCAAACCACTCCCTCATCATTTCCCCCAAGTAATTAATGAATTCAGAGCTACCTCTTCATCTTTTCCTACCATAGAAAAGAAACCACTATCAACAAATCCTTGAAGTTTTCAGAAATAAAATAAATGAGGAGACTCAATAGGAACTCTAGGCTAGTAATGTAATGGTCAACAATGTAAGAGGTGATTAGTAGATCTAAACAGACCTTAGGCATTTGATGTCTAGAGTTGTCTAAGAGATGAACTGCTGATGCTGTTGCTGTTCCTATATTGTAACTTCAGACCAAGGCAATTTGGAGTGTATGGGGCAGGCCAGCCATAGCCTTTTTTATCATCTCTTCTAGAAGCAAACTAGAGGACTCGACAGTCTGCACTGGTACTATTGAGAAATGATTTCTAACATTACTCGCCTTCTCTTCCACTCAAGGATGTATGGGCAATTCATGTGCTTTTTGAGAGAGGAAGGATTAGTATATTTGTGAAAGAAAACACTATCACTCTGCTAATCTCAGGCAAAGCAGATACAGTGGCTGTCATGCTCAGGACATGAAACATCTCTGTGGTCACAGAGAAGTCTTATGCTCAAAACAGCTTGCACATCCTTCGAGGTGTTCTGTGGCAGCAATGATCTGAATACACCAAGCTTTGAATAATTCTGTTGAGCACAACTTCTATGAATAGCATGGTGGAAACACCTACACGGAAAGGGGAAAGGATTGCTGCACCTCAGCTGGCTGGTCAGTGAGGGGCCCTGAAGAGCACAAGAGCTGGGGCTTACACAGCGGCAACTCAGCAGATGAGGGGCCAAGAGAACACCATCCTCCCAGGCTTCCTGAAGAACACACGAGTGGCATTGCTCTTGGTGAGCAGGCCATTAAAATAACTCCACTGTCCCTAGTGAAAAAGAAGCTCTTGACTTCTCTTTGTCTGAGGGGTACTGGGGTGAAGGTATCACGAAGAAGCTTTTTCCTAAAAACGAATCCTGCTCAAAGCTCTGAGCTAGTGATAGCAAACATTATGGCCAAACTTCCCTGGCATGCTTTAGCAGCTGTAACACACTAGCAGAACAACAACTGTCCATAAAAACAGACATCTCTGATTCCAAGAGCCTTGGTTTCTTCTAGTATTACCACAGAGAGGTTGATCTTTTTCATGGAATCCTGTAGAGCACTGCCTTTGAGAAATTTCAAAATCATTGGGAGAACCGTCATACATGACAACCATGCTTAATTTAGGGTGATTAATTTAGATTTGGTAAGGCAGATAAAGCATTTTTATTGCAAAACAATTCATTATGTAAGGTGAGTATACATTACACACATGTACTCAGACACTACAAAATGTGTAGAGCATCTAGCTGGGGGAAATAAGCTTTTAGTAAACTAAAAATGCAGATCTAAATGTTAACAGAATGTGTGTTAGGTGAGATCACTGTATACAGAAGGGTTAAATACATATTTCCAGTGTGAGACAAAGTTCACATTTTTCATGTAACCATTGTGTAATAAGAGATCCTCTAAAATATTTCCATTTAGACACACTTAATACCTATTTCTGCCCTAGTGATGCCTTGAATATCACAAACATTAATTTATAATTAGGCCCCTGAGGATACTACTTCTAATTTTTTTAAAACAAATGTATTATTTTGCCTAAAATTTGACTCTGCTATGTTCCCTGAGAATACTACAATTTAAAATACACATATTTTATTATCTGCACCATGGCAGTACGTTAGCGCATAAACTATCAAAGACAATATATGAGTAGAATTTTAAGGCAAGCTTTCTGTTTAAAGTACGTAGTTCATAGCAAAGACTATATTTATTACAAGATTTAACAACAAGGAAAGAATTTCCATGAGTGTCTAATTTTCAATTTACACAGTAAAAAATACATCTGGAAAGAAACCAAAGGCCTTTGTAAGTTGATTATATGTTAGCCAATGCGAGGCTTTGCTACTTTATAAGAGACTGAAATGAGATTGTCTAGAAATTGCCTTCCCTATTTTTTCCAATCTCATCAGAAAGAAATGAAAAAAAGAAAATGAAAAACTGGTTAGACTTTCATTTTTAATATCAACGGATGCTGCAAGCCACACAGTAAAATGTCCTGTAGACACAAAAGCAGGAAAATGATGGATTTTCTTTAAAATATGCAACACTTAAACTTTTCTCACTACAGTGTTCAGCTGCTTTACAAGGTTACAGCTAAGCCTAATCCTGATCTGGTTTAGTGAAAGCAGAGCTTCACTAAATTCTGCGGTCTGTAAGGATGTTCAGTGCACTATCAATACAGAGATATGAAAATTGGGAAGAATGTAGAGGTCATTAAATTAATTGGCATCCTATATGCCCACCCTCCAGTATGGAATGGATCCTCATTACCAGGGCTGTGCTTTGTTTCATTTTAAATGGTCCCAGGGATGGGATTTAGTACTTTATCAGCTATTCCCCTGTGAAGCAACCAGACCTCTGATTTGGATTACAGTCAGCAGCACTTTTATGAGCCTCTGCCTCATTTCAGGGGATTAAAACTCAGTTTCAAAGACAATGAGAAAGAGCCCTTCAAAACATTTCTCACACTGATGACTTGCATAAGGAAGCTGTGGAAGCCTACATTTATTTGCCTTGGGATGGAACCATGGAGGCAGTAAGCAATTGGAAGGAAGCTCACAAGAAAGGCAATGTACAAATTATTTGGTGGCAATCCTCTCTTATTTGCGAAAGAGAAACAGAGAAAACACTCCTCAGATCCCCTAATCCAGACAAACATACACAACATTTTTGTTTGTTTATTGTTCTCTCTGCCCTTGTTTCAGACTATGAATGCTCCTTGCAATGTCAGGGGGAAATTTAATTTCTACACAAAAGGTCATGGAACTGGGAGTTCTGGTAGAGAACTGGAAGTAAAAATCTCCTTTTACAGGGTGAACTCTGAAATTTGGTCTATCAGAGTCATCCAACGGCTGTTAGAAAGACTCCTGTCTCTTGCTACCCTGTCCATTTTATTTAAATGTACCAGCTCTTCAGCCTTCTACCACCTTCTGCCACCTTTCTCAGCAGCCCAGCTCCTTGGAGATGTGAATATCAGCTCTTTTCTTTTTAACCACTGTGTATCAGATGATCTCTCCTTGTGCAATTCACTTGGACCCTTAATTATTGTGACAACACTTGTTATTTAGAGAGCTCTTTCATCTTCAAAGCACTTCACCAACATCAATTAACCCAAATCTAGATTAATTAATCTGACAGTTAATTCGCTATATATCCAGTAATTCCCATAATGGAGAACAAACTAGTGGCTATTAAAGTCATTGGAATGAGTTCACTTGACTCCAACAAATATGGGATCAAGCTCATGTCTTGAGTCTATTTCTCTCTCCTAAATCTTAACTGCAATATGGTATTTTCTACCCCAGCATCTTCAGCTACTTTATCAAGAACACAGCCAAGGAAAGGCAAGAGAAAAAAAAAGGAATCTGTAAGATGAGATCACCCACACATGGAGTTAATCAGGTTTGTTTTAAGGGTGATCTTAAATCTTACACTCCACCTGCACGGAGTTTATGAAGATTGATCAGGTCAGTCCTTGACATGCTCAGACAAATGAGGGTTCCAAACACACTGCTGCAATTAGTGAATTCAGGAGGCACTCATATCATAAGGCAATTGCTAAATTATAGGGTAACCCAAACAGAAAACAGGGTGAGTGGTTGCAGCAAATTCCCCACAGTCACTGGAGACCTTATGAAATAGGCATCTTAAGTGCCTGTGGTAGCACTTCTCTCTCTCATGTAGAGAGAGCAAGGGGAATATGAAAGAGAAAGGAAAAGAAACATTTACTTGAAATGAAGGTTTGATGGTATTTATGCAAGCAGGTCTCAGAAACTGCCTTTCACAGTGTGCTGTTTACTTTAATTTTATAATAATCCTCAAAATAATGCATCATTCTCTCTGAAGACTGTATTAAAACTCCTACGCTCATGAAGCAATATGCACTTAAACAAATATTTCTCTTAGCTTATTAAATATACACCTCATCCTAATATTTAAGCCTATTTTTTTTTCTTTTCACCACCAACAAGGAACTTTTTATTATCCAAAATTATCAGCTGCACAGCTAGCTCTATAAGAACTTTGCTGAAAATTCACAACACGAAAATATCCTTAGAGTGGCTAATACATGAATATTTTTCAGACTATAAAGAAAGACCTGCACTCTCCAAGAATGAGGCAATTATTCTACAGATTCCAGGAAAATGCTCTGACCTAATGAAAAGGAAACAACTTACCGAAAAAGAAATTTGAAAACATCTTTTGATTCATATTAAAGGCATGTAAAGGTTGAGTCCCCCTTTAGTATTTTTGAACATTTTCTACATTTTCTACACATTTCCATGTGCAAATACCTCTTCAACAACACCAGGGTAAGCAAGCAGAGAATGATTGGCTCCACTGGCATTAAAATGGTGAGTAAATTGAAGGGAAAATGCAGAACTGCTTAGTTAATCAAGTATGACTGAAATCACCCAATCAAGTAAATAACCAGCAAGTCTAGCCTGTGCTGTAATTTGTTCTTGTTGCCAGTCTCTTTCTATATGGAATTAAAAGCCCAAAGAAAACAGCAACAATAAATGAGCCTTCTCTTATGGAACAGCAAAAAATCCTTCAGTTCGTGCCTTTCTAATCATCATTTGACACTGCTTGAATTGCCTTTTAAGCCACATGCTTTTTAAAATCCTGCAGAAATTATTGCTGTTGACCACAAGCTGTATCTTTCCATAGTAGTGCTTCAAACACCCTGATGGCTAAACTGTGAAAGAATAAAAGCACTAATGGATTTGTCTGAATATATTATTCTTTGTATTTTAAGCTTTACTTGGTCTTCTTTACAGGTTCGGCTCAGGTACTTTCACTAGTGGCTTTCAGAGATTTTCAGATGAGGGTTTATTGAAGGGTTAGAGTTTATAATATACCTGTACAAGCAGAGCTGCAGTCAAGTATTAAAGATCACTGAAAACTTACTGATCTAGAGAACACAGCAACAATAACTCAAAGAATATCAAAATAACCACTGCTATTTGCTTTTCCTTAACTCAGAATGGAGAAGACAATTTACAGGCCTATAAGAAGCAATTTCTTCCCCTAATGATCCATTGTTTTGCATGAAAGAGTCAACACTTTTAAGAAATCAGAAGGAAACAGAAGGTTACAACTGTCTGAAGAAGACCCAACATTCCACCCCCAAAAATGCCATAGCAGACACTGGGGAAGAGATTGTTATTTTAATAACTACTATTCATGTAATGATTTTAATTAATAAAATTAAAATAAAGTGATTATCTATTTACATGCAGAATAATGTCAAGATCTTTCTTGTAAGCTGTGGAGCTTCTTCTACTAATATTGTAACAAGGTTCACGTTATATAATAGTGACAACAAGGCAGAAGAGGCACTGCATAGATTACTAATTTAAGCAAAGTGCAGGTCTCTCAAGAAGACCTTGTTAACAATGACCTACCAAAAAAAAAGTAGAAAATTCATGGTCTGTGAAAATTCACATTGGAAAGGGAATTCACATTATGCAGGGAAATAAACAGAAAGTCACATGACCTTTAAAGTCCTGAGTGCACCTTACGAGGACTAAGAGCACCATAGGTACACTGGGGCTTACAAGCATATGGAAATAGACTCCTCAGCAGAAAACCAAACATAATTCATGTGCTAAGACACAGTTCCAACAGATCGAATGGACACTGCCAAGGAAGTCAACTGGACATAAAAGAAAACAGAGAAGAATGGCAGAACCAGGTTTGAACCTCATGGGAAGTGCACAGGAAGAGGCAACCTTCCCGTGGTTACCAAAAGAAAGCAATAGGACTGTCTGGGGGCTTCAGGCTGCAAAGAGCCGTTCATACACACAGAGAGAGGCCTTATAACCCGATGTATGGAACAGCCCTGGCAACCACGGCTGCGTGTCCCACTCACAACTGCACATGCACCAGTTCCATCGGGATCATCACCTGTGATATGCGTTACGCAGGGACGAAACAATAAACAAACTCACTGCAATGATATAGTTGCAACATACCGAGCTTTGAAAGGTAGAGGAATATCTAATGGACATGCTGCTTCTGAAAAGTTCCCCTATGTAGGTGGAGGATGGAAAGGGCTTTCTATACACATATGACATGTGCTTCCCACTCTCCTAGCAGCTTATCAGTTTACCTCAGCAACATTTTTACTCCAGCTCTTTTTTGCTTCCTTTCCTACTTTTCCTTGCAAACAGGAGAACCTCTTTTGGGGAGGTTCTCCATACAACCTCAGCACAAGATAGAATTATTCTGTCATATGCCCTGTTTGGCCTTTGCCTAACAAGCACCTTGTTAGGCATTTATTTCCAAAGTATTACAGCACCTAATACCAAAACAAAAAAAGATAATTTTTCTGTGTACATTACCAGGACTCCTCTAGAAAGACAGGAACCCTGCAACTATTAGAATGGGTGGGCAGCAGATGATCCCTGCCAGAAAATACCCACAACACAATCTTGTATTTCAGATAAACCTTTGATGGCAACATAACTCACATGCTGAAACCACATTTGAATGCCAAAGTTTCACAATTTACAGGACCTTCAGCACAACAGACTGGGATAAAACCTGCCCTCAGAAGGAGTACAATCCTCACTTAGATTTGTCAGTAGTTACTGTTGATTTGAAACTCTTTACATATTAGAAAAGCAATGCACTACTTTTGGATCAAAGAGGTATTTTGCTCACTTCAATGAATACACTAATTGTCCTGTTAGCATTAAAAGAAGGTATGATTGGCACTGAAGTGTGACCAGACTTCTTGGACGGTTTCAGTGTGTGGGAAGGAAAACTCAGTAGGTTCGTAAATCTAATATATCCTTTTCATAATAAAACCTAGAGCAGCAATAATTGTAATAAAGTTTTACAAGGTGTCCTGAGAGGAATAAAATGTTCATTATTCTCTGCACCACAGCTAAATAAAGCAAAATTAGTTTTTTCTTTAAAAGCCCATAAGGAATTCAAATTAACAGACTTTGTAAAGAATGCTAGCAAAAGAGTTTGAGGCAGACCCTAACTATTGGTTGCTTTGATTTTAGTGACCTTGAGAATCTTATCTTTCTAAACAGACATTTGAAACCAGAAAGTTTCAAATGCCCAGACAGTGTAAAGACTGCTTTGGGTGCAAGACTTATGAAGAGCAAATTGCCTGTAGGTTGAACAACTTTCTTTGGGTTGTTTTGGGGTACTTTTTCCAAGTTAACCCTCATTCCCCATAACAAAAATCTGACCAGTAAGTTCAGAACCCACATGATTTCAGTGGCAGAGATGAAGGGTCAGGACTCCAGGGTTCCAAATAGCCTACAGAGGCAAACCAAAGGTAGTCACAATTGCAAGGTGTCTGCAGTTAAGAATTTCCACAAGCTGGTAGTTCCCTCTGAGCCCTTCTGGTGCCTCTTTAAGCCTTAACTTAGATTATGCTTTCCAGAGTATGTTAAAAACTAACAGCAGGAAGAGCTACAAAACTACCCAGCCTTATGCAATTACTGTTCACAGTGATCAAACAATCTTGGCAAGAAGCTGGCACTCAGCAAGGCAGCTGGAATACACTAAATCTCCCCCACATTAAATAAGGCATAGGGAACTCTTCCACCACTTAGCAGTAACATATTGCTATATACTTTATGAAGTGAAACAAAGCAACTGAAGTCAAATGTTCCAAAATATGGTAACGGAGAGAGTGCAATGCTCAGTCAATCAAAGTAAATCAAAGTAAATCAAAGTATAAACATTCACACAGTGCTATACTAGTCATAGACACTTCATCTCTCTAATTCTTATCATTTTCACTCTTCTGTCCTAGCTGCTATCCAATTCCTAGGTTATAGACCATATAGAAAAGAAGCAAATTATTATCTGACAAGTATTATATGCTATCTCTCAAATACAAGTGATTTGGGTGGCTGCTCTACCATAACAGCCTTATCTTACACCCAGCAAAAGTTATAAAGGGCCTGAATTTGAAATAAGCATCAAGCTTTTTTTTTTAAATTTTACAGCCATAATTAGTTCTCAAATATTCCTGTATTCATGAACGATCTGATGCAAATCTTAGTACTTTTAGCTTTTCTGCAAATGACTGAACTGTAGCCTCAGGCAAATACTCAGATATCTAAAGCAGGTCTACAAACACTTGCATACACAAATGAAAAACATGTATTCTCCCCAAAATAGAGGAAAAAAAAGACTGTCTTGAAAATTCTCAATAGGTTCATAAGACCCACAGCTTTTGCCCTGGTTTTCTTCTTCAGCCATTCTTTCACTGACTTTCCCCTCATCTTCTCTCCAGGCAGTCCTAAGGGACTACTCTTGTTCCTCTTCACTTCTCTCTTTTCAGCCTCTCCTTTGGTAGCTCATCTGCAAACGATTTTGACTACTGTCTCTGCTCATAGCTCAAAAGACCACCTTTATTCCTAGACCCATCTTTGTCTGCCCACACTGAAATCTGAGCCTTTCTCATACCTTCTCACCTCAATTTCAAAGAGACGAGCATTTTTCTCCCTGCAGAACGTCATTCCTCTACCCTTATGGACTTGCCACTTGTTCTCACATTCTAGACTTCACAATTTTGTTTGCTTCTCTTCCTAGGTTTTCTCACCTAAGTGATTTAAAGGCCACGTGTACACAATGTGATGAAGGCAGTGCTGTGCTAGTTCTGCTTTTCATTTCAGTAGCAGAAATCTGATCCATCTCTTGTCTCAAATTTATATGCTGTTCCATAATACGGCAAATTTTGTGAAGTCATGAACCACAATCCAAGCATTCGTAAGACTGCTTTTTGCCCTTTCCACACATCTGTGACATGCATTGTAACATATCCACAACAGCATTTCATTTTTTCTATCTGCATAGCACATCCTGCAGCATCCTGAGTGAAAAATGACAACACCCCTTCTGCAGGGTTTTGCAGCTATAATGATGAAAGAAGAAATGTTTGCAGGGACAAAATAAAATTCTATTAGGCAATTTGGTATGGTAAGAAAAAAAAAATAGTCATACTTTTGGGTCCAATACGCTTTCATCAGGTCTAAGAGTCTGAATAGACACTGGGGACCAGTGCTATTTTTTTTATGTTGTTTAATTTAGTATTAGCCTTAAAGCTGATTGGATAAAGCCTTGATTTAAGCCAGATTAGCCCAAAGAAGATGATTTTTTCTACACAAAGCTCCAAGTTCCCAATCATCTGTCTTTCCCTTGACTAGAAACACTTTCATTACTATGGCACACGTCTTTTTGTGGCCATCCTATTCTTCAGGTATAATAACAAATCTCGCATTTCAGTGTTTCTTTTACAGGAGTTCCCCACTTACAGAAGAGAGAAAATAGTAGTTAAAATTGTGGTAGGGCTGCCACTTCCTGTGAGTGTACTTTCACCAGTTAAATAATGATGGATGCAAATTATCCAGCTGATTGGGAAAAACAGTCCCATCATTTTTTGAGGTTACTGTAAGAAATATAGAGCATAATCTACTGATTACAGTGGATTACTACTTCTCTGCATCCTTAATTTGATTATGGTAATCATAATGCAGCTGCGTGATCATCTTTTCCATCAAAGAAGAAGTGCAGAATAGCAATTGAAAAAGAGGGACCAACTTTTGTTTTCTATGAGTAAAACCTATTTAAAAAGCAGGAATTGCTTCTGACCTTTAGCCTGCGATCCTGGTCTCCACTGCACAGAGAATTTACAGACACTTTAAAAGTCTTCCATGCTGGATTTAAGTTATTCATCACAACCTGTGAGTGCAAAGAAGAAAGAGAACCCTTAACATTTCCACATCTCTCAGCAGAATGCTAACAAGAGCCGCAATTCTCAATGCAGTACATTCACCAGCAAGAGAAGGAAGCAGAGCTCAGCTGGAGTTTTCAGAACTACATCTATGGGATATGAGCCCTTGAGCAACCTGCAGTTTGCAACACTCCTCCTCCGGAAAGCCCCCAGAAGGGGCACGAGTGGGAAATGGACCCATACATACCCACAGATCATGCTACAGACATTGCTCCAGCACTGCCACGCCTCAGTGGGAGATAATTCACAAGGGGAAGGTTGTACAACTGAACTGGAAGCCATGGAAGAGATGTAGGACTGGGTAATGGGGATGGACAACCTCAATTTACAGGCACACAGTTTCCCCTGCTAGGAAAAGTTTATGGAATCCGTAACAGGCTTATAACCCCTAACACCTGCCACAGCTCCATCCTAAACACCTAAATGCTGTTTGTAAAGACAATGCCAGTCATTACCATGGAGCAGTAATGTCACTGGGTCATAAGAAACAAATTAAAGCACGCAGATTACAATCCTTTAGCACCAGCAACCTGAGAGGAGGTGGGGAAGAAGCAACATAGTATTAATGGGAAAATATGATACAGTCTGCAGCCTGGTTTTGGCTAAATCTAGTATTTATATCTCCTGACCTTCCAAACAGAGTACCTGCCAGCTTAATTAGATTTGGATCTTTGGAGTCAGTATCATCTTCCTTTTCCGTAAGGTGCATAAGTCAGGACCTGATACCCATTAGTTAATAATTATACTAGAGTATAACACTAGGAAGTGTTTTTAAACGTGGGTATTTGCACACCACATTTAGAAACACTTCCCTTTGTGACATGGGAAGCATAAACTATGCCTCCTGGCAGCCCACCTGTGTCCTTGGAAAGTAAATTCAACTCTATTCCTTACCTCAGTCCTGTGAACAAGTTGTTGGGTTGCATCATCATTCACCCGAAAGATCTCCAGAAAAGGATCAGATTTGCTGAAAAAATCCTAAAATAAAATATAGGAGAGGTTACTCTTGGGGCTCCTTTTTCTTTGATATTTTCAGGCCCAATGCATTGGTGCTTCCTTGACTGCTAATGAAAAGGAAGAGCCAGCGTAGAATTAGTGAGACCTCTTGGTGTTTCTCAGCAATATTTCATTCTTGTCCTTGTCCCACAAGGATTCCCGTAGCACATTTGTTGTTCTCAGTTCGACTATTTAATCATGGCACACAGAACTGAAAAATGTCCTTTTACAACTTCTTCCCTTCTTACACCCAGCTCAGTTCCCTGAGCATTAGCTCCGTCATCCACCTAGCTTGTTTCTTTCTGTCTCCATACCTGTTTGGTCTTTTGACATCAGTTTCCTAATGCATTGCTCTTTGAAGCATATTCCACACTGGGGTTGAATTTCACACTGTTCACCTACCCTCTCAAAACAGAAGTTAATTGGCCAAGACACTGTGCTGCTACCAGCTAACACAAGCACTGTCAAGATGGATTAGAGATGGTTAGAGAAGCAAGTCCTCTTCAGGGTGTGGTAACATGGCCCACGCTAAGATGACAAACAGCAGGGTAATGCAGTAAGTAACTTGATATCTCTAGGCAAATCTGTGAGACACTGATGTTCACATTCACACACTGCAGAACACCCTCTCCTAGTCTGGCATCCAGCTAACAACCCTGAACTTTCTTACACAAACCTAAATTCAGTTGCTTTCTATAGTGCTGCTTCAGTTTGGCCACAGCCTCTTTTGTTTCAACATCTCATTTATTCTGGACATGCTGGCTGGAGGGGACAGAAGAGTAACTGGCTGTTAACCCTCCACAGCTGGAGGGGGAAGCTTCAAATTTCTAACTGTGCAATGCTGAAAGAGCAGGATTTAAACACACTAAGCCCATTTCCTGTAGTTTCAAGTCCCTTCTTCATTTTCTTCTTCAAAAGAGCCACAGGATTAACTCTGTACATATGAATATTATTCTTCTCTATAGGACATATCCAAAACCACAGACCTCCCTGTCAATTTGGGGACGTGAGAAATTCTGTTCGCTCTCCAGGTGTTTCTATGATAGTGTTAGTGTAAAAATTACTCTAATATATATAATTCTACAAATTTTTCCTCACCAAACATCCACCATACTTATTTTTGACTAGCTGCATAGCCACTGGTTTGGGAACAGCTTTGTATAAGATGCTAGCCAAAGCCTGGGCTTGGTAAAATTTATTTTTGGGACATTTTATGATTCCACAACTTCAAAACAAACAAAGAATTCAGGGGTTTGAAACAAGACACCTGAATTTGAATGTTGGAGAAGAAAATGAGTCCCTATGGACCACAAAGCAAGGCTCAAGGAACCTAAAGTCTTGTCCTACAAATGACATAATGTTGGGCTCAGAGTGCTGTTCTGTCATTGATCGGCTTCTTCACTTTCTAGAGAAAACTGAATGGCACATTTAGCAACTGGTGCAAAGCACATGAATATTTATCTGTTAAATCCTGTCACAGGGAGCATGGAACAACAAAGCTGTATATTTGGCTCTTTGTTCCAACTACCTGGTAAACAGGACATTTTACCTCAAACTGAAAAACCAGTGCAAAATTCAACTAAGTAACTCTACAGTTCGCCTCAAGGCCCTGATGTAGATTTAGTATCTGTACTCCAATCAAAACTTGAAACTGCTAATATACAGGGGGTTTTGGTGATCAAATTCTGCCAGATTGCCAGTGCATAGCAGAGAGAAAAAGCAGAGAGAGAGGGTATTGGTTTAATCATAGTGACACGAAAATCCAGACCACATAGGGTTAAAAAAGATTGAGCTGCCTCTTCTCGCACATAAGCATTCTGATTGAAGCTGAGAAAAAGCTTAATGTTAACAGTTTCTTTATCAAACACAAATTTGATAAGTTATTTGAAAGAAAATACCTCAAAATGATACATCCAAAGATGACACTCTGGAGTGCAAAAGAATTCAGAAAGGAAGCCACGATTTCATTTAAGGCTCAAAATATAGTATCATTCCTAGCTGAGTATCATAAAGCTACAACAGCACATCAGCACAAAGGAAATAATTTTTAATACCTGGTTTTAACTACCAAGGTAATACCACATAAAGGGAAAGATTTTAATGCTGGATGGTGGCTTGTATCATTCCCCCTTCACTGCAAAAACAAAGCCTAATTACTTTCAGAATGGAGGTACAAACACAAAAATCCTTCTGTATTGAAAGTGTTCTGTAATAAGTAAAAAATGATAAGCTGAAGAAACATTTGCTTTCACAATTAACACTTTTTTGGTTGTTATGCTGAATCTAATAGCTTTGCATTATCTCACAAGAATATTGTCTGAAAGAAGAATAGAAGCAGTATATTGTGCTATTTTAATAATATTTAAATGATTAATGTAATATATTTGCTAGTGGTATAATGCACATCATTCTTTCAGTATGTGCAGCAGTTACACAGTGATAACACAAGTACGTGGCCTAAACTTTAAAAATTTAGATAGATCTGTTTCTAAGAACCTACTTTGACACATTTTTAGTAGATTAATTTTTCAGAGCACAACAATTTTTAAAATTCATGTTTGGGGATCAAGTCAAACATCCCTTAAAAAAGGGCTGAAGCAGCCAAAAGACTAAAAATTTTGAATACTATTCAACAGCTAAACAGGGCATTTGAAGATTTTTTTTGGTAGTAGTTTAACTACTGCTAGGGAGCTATATAAAAAAGCAGTATTAGCTTGTATTTTGCAGATATTTGCTGGAGAATCTTTCCCAAACAATGGTAACTGCTTCTCTCAGAAGAGAAGTTTGCCTGCCTCAGTGCTCATAATTTATTATAGCTATCATAAAAAATATAGTTGCTTGTTATGGTAATTGTGACACAGCTATTAATGCAATAAAACCTTTCCAAAAGTTATTGTTCCACAGTGAAGTGCTCTCAGTGGATCTCTTGAAACAAAGAGGTGCCATTTGAGCTGACAGGGTTTCAATAAAACATGGAAATGCAGTTATACCTTCCAAATCAGCATTGTAATAAAAAATATAATGGTTATTTCTACTAAGTCAGTTAACTAAAGGCAATTCTCATATCTGTCATTTTCCTATCATTTTTCACTGAATGTTTCAGCCACTCCAGTAGAAAAAATGATTAGGCTTTACTTGTTTTGTAGCTTCTCTAAAATCCTTGCAGTTTTATGTCAAGAGAGTAAAAAACATGCAACAAACATATCCTGCCTGTTATATCATAGCAACAAATTCTGTTTAATTTTCCAAAAATGTGTTGTTCACATATTTTTCCTTATCGTAGGAAATGCGTACACTTAAGGGCCCCGATCTGGATCCTCTTTCAAGGATCTTCTTTAAGGAATGAAGGAGGAATATTCCTGTCCATTCAAGATGGTAATGGATGGAAATAATTTTTTTTTTATCCTGTCTGCATACACATGATGTCCCCTCACCCCTTCCTTTATTCACAAGTTGTGAGACATTAGGATTCTATTTGTCTTCTGCCACTCCCACAGCTAATGCATGAACCCCATGGCTAACAAAGGTGACCCCATAGCACAGCATGAGTGACTGCTTCCAGAGGCTTCCTCTGCCTTTCAGGAGACTCCAAGGCCAGTTTCAACCCTCAGTTTGTTTCTCTGATGTTACAGCTCTACTCAGGTGTTCACTTCTCTGAGTAGGCACAGGCATGAAAAACCATGCTTAGGATTTTACAAAATGGGCTCTTCTCAATTCTTTGTTAATTTTTTTTCCTTTTTGTGACATCAGAGCACTCATTTTTTTTCCACCAATGGCTGAACTACGCAATTTAAGTAATTTCAAATCTTAATGAAAATAATTACTAATAGTGCCTTGCATTTAATGATGTCAAAGTTCATTATAAGCCATACACTTTTCTTACAGAAGAAGTAAACCAAGCTTCAGCCAGGTTTAGAGCTGCATCTTTAGCTGGAGGAAACTGAAAGACTTCTTTCAATGCAATAGGCTTCCAGAGATTTTCATCAGTTGAAGACAGGAATTTGGATTCAGGTAAGACATGATGAGTCACTACTTGACTTGCACACTGCATCATCCAGGAATTGTTTATCAGATGAAGCCCACCTTGACTGGACATGTTAAAATGGCAAGAGTGACAATACTGTCACAACATTTCAGACTGATCCCTCTCACCTAATCCCCATAAAGTGTTTCAAATCACTCTCTAAAACTGTTGCCCAGACAACACTGACCTGGCTTGGACTTGCACGTTGGCAGAATCCTTTTAATTTATACCAAGAAACGCTAGAAGCCTCATATTTAAAGCAGATTAGATACTGCATTTGTGGAAAAGCAATGACTAAATACAGTCTTATTATGTTGTTCATGTCCTTTCCTTTTTCCTAGATGTAACAGCATGTGGAACAGGAAGAAACTTGTGTAGAAGTTTGGGAATTACTTCTAAAGATATCTGTCTAAAGAAAGGTTGTTAAGTTTACGTTTCGACACTTAAATAAATTATGCAACTCAAAACCACTAAGACTTCAGCAACCCTGAAAGAGAAAAGTAATTTATCTTTCAGATGAGAAGCAAATTCACATCCTGATCATTTATGGTTGTTAATGATCCTGAGCACAGTATAATTTTATAAATTTTATAAAGTTTATTTTAAAGTTATATGCCAGTACTATTTATCTTCCTGTGTACTTTCTGCTTGCCTGAGATTTTCTGGTAGTTTCAACTGAAAATATTTTTCATAAGTTACAACGCGATTTTGAAAACCTGATGTATATGTATCCAAAAGTAGTCTCACTGATTTGATTTTAAGCTCCTCACAGATCAGATGTTTACAAGAACACACTTGGGGCATCACAAACCTAAACCTTTGCATAGTCCTGCCATATGCTTCTAATTAGAAGCACCTTCATATATGAGAAGGGACTGTATAACTCAAAGAATTCTATGCCTGCTATTACACTGAAATAACAGAGAGTGGTACAAGCAGTCATCAGGTTTTCTTGGGCTGTGGGTTGTTTGAGACACTTATTATAAGTAAATGCTAAACAATAACAGATCTTTTCAGAAAGAGGTACTCCTTATAAGGTTGAGTAGTGTTTGAGTCAGTGGAGAGTTTTCTTCCTAAAGAGGGAAAAAGTTTTTAACAAACATGCAAGTCTTTTTCTCACATTCGAGCTACATTTTGTTGAGCAAAACATGTATCATGACTGAGCTGTTATGAAGTTTTCTAGCTGTATTTTAGAAAACTTCAATGATAACATCATTGAATACTTACAGAAAGTTCACTTCTCTAAACACTTCTGATCTGTGGCATTTTACATAATTAAATTGTCTTGGTTGTAGTGTAATTAACTTGTCTTGGTTTTAATTAGATTCCCTTGAGTTTTTTTTTTTAATTACTTCGCAATTCAAGGAAAGCCTCATTGTGAACATTCATCTGAAAACCCTGATGTGTTTAATAACACAAGGCAAAAAATATCTGTCACGGAAAATCTCATCAAATTATATTTGCAGGCATTCTTATATCTTTCAGAAAGGTTAATATCAAGCAGCTTACCTTGTCATCCAATTTCCGTGCACTGAATGAAAGTTCAACGTAGTCATCGTTGCCAGACAATTCCTCAGCGATCACCTAAATGGAAAGCTACATTTGAGTTGTGCATGGTGTAATGGAAGGGGAGAACGATGCCATTTCGCAGCGTGTGAAGACTGCAGACCCCATTTAGGAAACTGAAGTGTGCAACAAGTTAATGTGCTTCTCTTTGCCGTCAGGAAGGGCATCACCTAGGTCAGCCCAGAAACCTGAATCACTTTGTGTCATGTGACTATGCCTTGTCAATGCACAGACATCAGCATCCACCAGGCATCCCTTTCCTCTGACCAAGTACTCCTCCTCAGAGTGGAAAACAGAGAATTCCACAATCTCACAGTGTCCAAGGGGACAAAAATGCTCTACAGGAGCTGTATTACTTGGGTCTAAAGCCTGATTATTTTTATGCTGCTTCAGCATCATTTGGCAAGATAAATGAAAAAAGGAGTGAAGTTACCTGTTATTAGTTGCCATGAAAGGCACATTTACAGCAGGAGAGTTCTTCTGGTATAATTTTTCTGCAACTGGCACAACAATTTACTGTAGATGGAGTCAGAAGCAAGTAATTCTAAAATAATGTAGCATGATTCTTTCAGATGGTGTAAGCTATGTCAATAATGATGCCAGTCACTGTGCTGTGCAACATTAAAAAAACCCCAAAAAACCAACTAAACCAGTTGCCTAGGTAAGCCATTAAAATGCTTCGAGGGAGAGAAGGCATTAACCAAACCTGGGATATCTCACTGAAAAATACTCTTTGCAACAAACCACATTATATTCTATTTGACAGCTTTAAAACTTTTTTCCCTATTGTAAACGTTCTCCCCAGGGATTAAATCTCCCAAAAGAACCTATTTCCTGGGTGTTTTATGTACATTACCACACACAGGACAGTCATGCCAGCTTCCCAAAGAGGCTCTGTCTCCACCACTTCAAGTCCTTGGGGAGCTGCAGGGATATCCCAGCAATTTGTCAAACTGGCTTGGCAGCAGCTACCAACGGCACTCCAAAACATCAACCCATCAGAGGTGCATATGGCATCTCTAGTGAACCTATTTCAGAAAGGGCAGCAGCTGCCAGAGGCAAGAGACGGAAAGGAAGGAGAGGTAGGAGGCCTGTGAGGCCACCCTAAAGAAGATCCAGGAGGAGACATGGAGAAAGGAATGCTGTGGGGACACAGCTGGAAATTCACTCTTGGAAAGAAGTGCTCCATGCTGCAGGAGGCACCTCTGTGTACACCCTCAGGTAAGGCCCATGCTGGAGCAGGGATGCCTCTGAAGGGTCTGTGGCCTCTGCGTAAGCCCAGAGCAGAGCTAAGAAAATGAGTGAAAAAAACCTCAAAGAGCAGCAAAAAAAAAAAATCACTGTTTTCTGATCCTGACCCATGTCACACAGCACCTCATCAAAGGGACTGAGCACAACATGAAGAGAAGGCAAAGGGAATGAAGACCATGAAGGAGGCAGGAGAGGTGTCAGAAGTGAAGCTGAGTACAGGGAAGGGGCAGAAAAAGTATTTTCCCTAACAGGCTTGGGTTTTTTGTCCTATTTGTTTCTCTGTAGTTAAAACTTTACTTTGACTGGCGAGTAATTAAATTAAGTAAAATTCCCTGAGTTGAGACCATTCTGGCTGTGACACCTCACAGCAATGAGCTGAGGTGTTTCTCCATGCAAAATACTCACAAGCAGCTGCACAGGGGCACAGATGCTTAACTGGGCATTAAAGTACCATCACACAGGCACATATGTAGTGTGTCACATCTTCCAGGCAAACATCAGCTTGCTGGGACTTCGACCCATAGGGTCTGACACATTTCTCTTCCATGTAGTCTGATGGTTTAAAAGATCTGCTTAAGCTGTATATGACCAGCAGTGTTCTGGGATTTGCACACCAAATTTCACAAGTATTTTTAACTGAAAATAATGAACCCACTCTTACAAAGGTTTGCAGACTTCCGGCTGGAGAAGCTGAACAATGTTCTGTTTGCTTCCCACAGCCATATTATAAGATTGTGTGGATGAGACATTACACAGTCCAAGGGCTAATAAAATTCCAGCAAAACTTGCTAAGATAGGAACTTTCAAAATCCTATGAAAACTCATAATTCACTACACTGAATGAGTTTGGAAACTAGTATTTCTAACTTCCATCCTTGACAGACACCTGGTATGTCCCCAGATCCAGCAATAATGATAAATAATCAGTTTTTAATTATTCTGTTGAGACAAAAAACTTTTCACACAATATTTTTTGTCTGGGTTCAGTTTTGTCCCATTCAAGTGAAGTCAACTTGCTCTTTAGTATTGCTGGCCAGAAGCCAAAGCATGTAACTAAGGTCCATATTTCATGGTTATCATCCAGTGTGAGGCCAGCAGGGACTATTTACTCATTTTCTCTCATGTTCTGTTTATCACAGTGATTTAATTTTTGCCAGAACACTCCACTAAGAAGCCTAATAATTTTAGTTGTACTAGAGCATTTGTGTTTTCACAAGACTGAACTCTTTGGTGTTCCTCAAAGAAGAACAGAAGGGAGGTCCAGAACACCACAGGGATGGGCAAGATGAAGTATGCCCAGTTCATCCCGGCAGGCAAACCACACCAAGTTATTTAGGGAACAAAACTCTTTCCTGGTTCTATTCAGCCAGATGAGTGGGGAACTCCTTCCCAACCCCAGACCAAAACCAAGTTTACTGTATGCATTTAAGCAAATCAATTCCCAGCCAAGCACCAAGGAAGTCATCTAAGAAATCAAACTCCCTGGGCCCTCAAAAAGTATCTCATAGTCTGCTGTCTCTTTTGTGGCTGAAGGCAGAAAAAAAAATTCCAAACAATCAAGCCAGAAGAAACCCATCTGGCAAATCGCACATTAAGGAAAAAACTCCTTCTCAATCTTGTGATGCAACAGAGCAGAGATCCCCAAAGCAGAATATTTTATTATAGCCTTCATCTTAGTGCAGAGCTGCAAATGTCACAAGCATGCCAGGTTCAGTGCAGACAAGATTGATCTCCCAAGCAAGCCAGCACGGAGAAAGATGAAAGAGAGGTAATACACTGATTTTCAGATTTCAGGATACACATGGGGCTATAACAATCCAGTCCTTAGTTGCATTACAACACATCTAAAACTAATCTCATCAAAAATTTTTTTTCCTTTCTTTTTTCCTAAGAAACTGGAAAAAGCCTAAGGGAAAAGAAAGACGAGGCTCCTTCATGTGTCAAAGCAGGTAAAAATTAACTTCTGAAGGTTCCAGTCCTTCAACTAAAAGTACACAAGCATCAGAAGTTACTTGCTGTCATCCAAGTACCTTGAAAGTAGTAGTAGTAAGTACAAATCATACATTATTTGTTGCCATTTCCTTGAAAGAAGCATTAGTTAGAAACAGTGCAAGTCGTCAAATAAACAATTTAAATACATTTCTCAGTCAAGGGTTGTTCTGATGGCTTAGCAGGATGCTTTTAGAGAGAATTAGTCACATTAGATATTTTTAAATAATTGGAAAACAAAAGCATATTTAAGACTGACTTACTGTTATAGATGACTTTCCTGCTGTGTTGCCATGTTTGAGTAAGGACTTGGAGAGCTTCCTCTGAGAAACAATCTGCACAAAAATAAAAACAAAGGGAAAAATAAGTAGAATGTGTAGTAAATACATGGTTTATTGTGATTTCAGTCTCATGTTGCTTTTTTTTTTCTTTTTTCCTTTCATATCAAGGTACTTTCTCAATCCATGATCAGAGTTAACACAGTAAGACCCCAACCAACAGGAAAGGTCCCCCAGGAAGCCTGCACAGGATGCAATGGAAGGACAAAACAAGCAGCTGGGGTGAAGCGGAATGGGGAGAACACAATTCACTGCGTCAAACAGAATAGTGAGAAACACATAGCATTTCCTCAAGTATTTGCAATGATGGTGACAGAGGACAGAAGTAAGGTTTAAACGGACTTAAAAGACAGTAAGAAGGGAGCTGTACACAGCAAATCTATCCGAGATACCTCCAAAACTCAACTCATTTATTTTTATAGGAAACTGAAGTCCATTTACAATGAGAAGGCATTTATTCTATTTCAAAATATCAGCAACTCTAAATTCAGGGAAGAAGCAAGCAAGCTGCCCCATATTTCAGTTCCAAAATTGTCTCATTTGCTTACCAGGTACCAGATCTCCCCAAGAACTCAGCATTACAAATGAACTTGGTCATTAACCAAATTATAAATGTACTTCAAATTAATGGCATCAGAGGAACACTGACAAAAGATGTTATTTTCCATATCAATAATAACTAGCATTTCCTTACAATTTTGAAACATTTAAAACCAGACCAGTAAAAGTATTACAAAAGGAAGAAACCTTACAATAATGCAGAACTGCTAAGCTATAGTGATGTCCCAGTGTGTTAGTCACTAGTAAAGTTAATACTATATTAACTTATTTATTTTTAATTGGAAAACTTCCAAATGTAGACAGATGTAAAGATAACTCAAAACACTGCTTAGAAATCACAGTATTATTTGTAATCTGACAAAACCGTAGTAGGATTGTGCTGTGCAGATACTGAGCAAAAGATTGATTGCGTCCTAATAAAAACCCTAACCTCTTCAATGTGGCTTTTCTACTAGTAGTAGTCCTTTCCACCTTTCCACATCCAACAGTACTTGGACAACTTCATCCAGACAGCTGATCTAAATGATCCACAAATAGACATCTTTGGCAAAATATGTCAAAATATTAGTTGTAAAAGAAAGGTAATCACAAAGTGACAAGGAGAGTTCCAAGCCCTTAGTGAGAGTCCTGTGCATCATACATATTTCTGCAATAAACCACATCAGTAGGTCATGGCCAGAGCTGGAGGAGTGTGAGTAATGCAAAGTTGCAGCCAGGCACAAAAGGTGCTGTGAGACAGGAGTCAATAGGATGCACATTTTAGCCTAACATCAGTGTGGAGAAACATGTTTTGCCCATAAATTTGCTGAATTGAACAGAAAAGCAAAAGGTGCACTTCAGATTATCCTCAGCTACAGCTGTAATACAAGCAGCAAGACAGAAGCAAGTTTTAAACAGGCTTTCAATGTGAGATAGGAGGACCACCATATGACAGGACAGCACATCTGGAATCACCGTGACCAGCTTCTTGTTCCTATTGCAGCTATACCTGACAGGGGTGTGTCTAATCACTTCTTAAAGACATCCAGAGGCTGAGGGAAACACTCTCCCCTGGAAATTTATTATTGTATTCATTATCCTTACGTAAATATATTTTCCTAATAGCTAATCCAATTCTCTGCAGTTTAAGTCCATTACTTCTATCTAATGCACCATGAATAGGTAAAACAATCTTTTTCCCTTTTTCAGGCAATCTTTATATCTGAAGACTATTACCAACTCCCCACAGTCTTCTTTACTACATGACCTGAGTTTGTCCTATCTTTCCTTCTTGACCAAATTTCCTAGCCCTCAAACCGTTCTCTCTGCTCTCTGATGAGCCTTCATGGACTGGCTCAGAAACACTCTATGAAAAATGCTCAAAAGTGGTCTTAATAGCCCTGGTTCTTCCTATGAGAAGCAAGAAGAGCTTCTCTTTGCAAGGCTGATACACTCCAGAATAACATTTACCTTATTTTAAGAACATCATTATACTGTTAACTAATGTTCATAACAGGACCATTTCAGATTGCCAGATGCATTTTTGCAGCTGGCTATTACTTAAATGAATAATTTAACACTCCTTTTTGGACTGGCTTCCATAATGCCATCTGTTGCCAACATCTCACTCAATTTTCCAAACTAACTTTTGGATTTCAACTCTAGTGTTGGCCAGTGGCAACAATAGACAGGACTACAAGTAAGATGACAGTATTGCTAGGATTTAGAAGTTCTTTTTCTTCCCTAGAATCTTGGAAATACTGTTTGCTGTGACCTTTTAAGTCATCCCTACATCTATTTTCTTGCCATCTGAACAGGTTCACAGCACTCCTGTGAACTTTGAGGTGCAATTTAAAAAATCGTGTTTGAGATTCTCAGATAGGAGGTAATACAGAAATATGACAGATTATTCTTAATACATAATTAAACTATGGGTTCTGTACCAGCCAGACAATGAATTATGGCAGCTGAGGAGCAGGGTCCATTTATCTCCATGGGCTCTCCCTCCTTCCCCAAGATACACAGGCAACTTTGTAAAATACATTAAACTTTTCCAATGAAAGCTGCGGGTATTGTCTACTAGAAACCTTTCCAGATGTCTTACATATAGATAGCCACGACATGAGAAAGAACTTGGGTGGGAACCTGTTCTTCAGGAGCCTCCTTCAGAGACAGCAGGACTTCTCCCCCTGAGCTACCCAAACTTTTCCAGCTCCCTTTCCTGCTTTCCAAAGGGTCACAGCTTTCACGAGGTGTTGCACAGCTTGGGAGCTCCTGTGCAGGTGGCAGATAGATGGCTCGCAGTTCCAGAGAGGATAATTTATTCTGACATTCTCATTAGTAGACTGCATCAGTAACACTCGCTCTCTAAGCCAGAAGCATCGTTCTGACACAGTGAGCACTCTGCATATGTAAATATTTTGTGTATTTGGGTGCAAGTGTTTACCAGTTGTTAATTAAGTGGCCACTAAAACCAATCCTCCATCTGGCAACAATGTGCCAACATCATTGCCTCAAATTGTAATTGTAATTGCAATAACTGTAAAGGAGTCTATTTCCATAGCAGTAAATTGACTTTTTTGTTCATGCACTGTACAAAATAGTTCTCACTGGTTAACAGAATGACTTCTATGGAAGCTGCCATCAATTACCTACCATATTTTTGTTAAAGTCTCAATGCAAATCTTCTTCTGAACATTATTATACAAAGCATTTGCTGACCTGATAGTCAGACAGCAAGTCCTAAACAATGATAACTTGAGGGACTAGCAAGCATTAGTCTTAGTTCAAAGTTACAGAGACAGCTGAGCTAGCAAAATGTCTTAGAAGAAGGCAATTGACTATAGGTCTTTCATTTGTCAAGAGTCTTCGTCTTGACCCTGACTTCAAAACCTTGCAATTTAAAACTTCTGCTTCAGAGAAAAAAGTTTCATCCAAAACTGATGTGAGGAAGTGCAGAAAGTAAATGTCTCTCTTCTTTCTAAAACACATATAGTGGAACTGAGTTCAGCCCTCAATTACATTTCCAGAACATGTATTTTCATGAGCAGTTATTAGAAAAATGACTACCAGTGAACAAATGGATGCAGAAAATGGTCCTTGTTGAGGCTGGAATAATCTTCTTCTTTGTAGCTGGTACAGGCTGTGTTTTGGATTTAGTATGAGAATAATGTTGATAACCCACTGATGTTTTGGTTGTTGCTAAGTAGTGCTTTACTCTGTATCAAGGACTTTTCAGTTTCCCATGCTTTGCCAGAGAGAAGGTGCACAAAAAAACAGGAGGGAAGATAGCCAGGATGGCTGACCTGAACAAGCCAAAGGGATATTTCATACTATAGACTGCCATGTTCAGTATATAAACTGTGGAGAGTTGGCTGAGAGCTGCTGATTGCTTCTAAGAGATGGGCTGGGCAGGTGGTAAGTGACTGTACTATGTATCACCGCCTTCTCTTGGGTTTTGCTTTCCTCTCTCTCTCCTTTTCATTACAGGTATTGTTAAAATAAGTAAAATTTTATTTTAATTATTAAACTGTTCTTATCTCAACCCATGAAGTTTGTCTTTTCTTTCTGATTCTCCTCCCTACTGTGGCAGGGATGAGGCAAGGTGGGTGTAAACAAGCAGCTGCATGGTGCTTAGTTGCCAGCTGGGGTTAAACAACAAAATGCTTTTTAGTGCTCAGTGTGGGGCTCATACAAAGACCAGACCTCAGAGATTTAAGAGATGAGACTAAGAGAAGTGAAGTCAAGTTCATTTTCAGCTACATACAAAGTACTACCCAGTTCCGGCCTAAGAGCACCACATGTCCAATAAAACGTCATACTGAATATGCTTGCACGAGGTGAAAATAAGAACAGAATGTAAAAGCCACTGCTCCGTTTCTGAGAGGAAGGATATGGATATGAAGTTATTCCTATTTATCAAATATCCAATCATCTCAACAGAACATCATCTCAATTAGATTTCTGGTCTGCAGTGATAAGGGATGTGGTAAGATGGGAGTGAGAAATTCCCTTGGAGATGATCTTAATTATCCTTATTACATACAAGCCCTTATAGGTTAAGGACAGATGCTCAATATTACTGTAGAGAAATCTGGATTCACATCTCCATTTGATCCTATTTCCAATTTAAAATACCTAAAAGAGGCTTTGCACTTTTTTTTTCATTATTTTAAAAGTACGAACAGATGCAAGACTCTAGATAAAAGCACCAAGGCACTGACACCAGCTGTGTACCGAGCATTGCTCAGCAGTCACTCAGAGACAAGGACTCTGATGAAGGTTTGCTCTCTCCTATGCCTGAGATGTGACTAATCAGCACTGTGTAAGATGAGATGTGAAATATAATGACTTGTTTTACTGGGCTTGTTTAAGAAACTTATAAAATGTCTTTCTCTAGGTGGTCCTTTCTTAACCAAATATAGGGATAACTTTCAAAAATACCATACAGAATTCCCAACACTCATAAATTGAGCGGAAAACAAGATTTCAATATGGCTTTTTAACCAGGTTATTTCAACAGCATTGATTCAGCTTTGCAAGGTGCCACCCTGGGCCAGAGGTCAAGTGTCGCAAATTCTTTATTTGGACTGTCCTCTTCTGCACACTGGACTTTCTTACAGGAACCCCAAATTTAGTTATTTACACAGACAGATTAAGCGCGAATTTCTCTCAATCACAACAGTACACAACTTGAAGAAGTCTTTGTATCTCTTCCTTGCCAGCTGGGACAGCCAGAGAACTAACCTTTATTTCCTAGCACCTCTGTGTTAATTCTTCTCCCAGAAGTGTTATTCCTGTTATATGGACTTTCATAGTTGCTCAACTTTATTCTAGCCAACCTAACTCTTTTCAGGACTGCAAAGAGCACCCAGGCACAGTTTAGTAGCATTTTTCCCTTGATCCAAATGCCTTTTACACAGACTGAATCTTCATGATCAAATGTATTCAAGTGCAGAGCCCTTGGTGGCAAACACACTTGGAGCCTGGAGAAGCAATCTCCCACCAAACAGCAGTGGCACACATAGAAACAGAGTGTTTTTCTAACAGCATCTGCTAGAACCATGTTGATATATCAAAGAAAGTAGCAATCATACTCTTCCAAAAAAGCATGTCTCAAAACTTTCATGAACCCTTATGTTGTTGCAGTGACCCAGCCCACCTCGGGGCTGGATGTCATTAAATGGATCAATTTTCCTGCTCCTGACTCCGACCCCGAGGGCAGGTCTGCGGCCAGCTCATAGGATGACCATCAGACCTAAGGCCATTCTTTTCTGGGTGATTGCCACTGCCACATCTCCTCCCCTCTTTTTAGACCCTTCTCTTGTTCTTCAGTGTTTATTGGTTCGTCTGTTTATGTATATTTATCAGTTTAATTGCCTATGTATAAGTTCCTGAAAGTTCTCCCCTGTTCCTTTCCCTATTGGTTACCTGTCATTCCCATCATCTCCCTATTGGACTGTTTCCCTTAGTTCCTCCCTCTTTTAGAGCACCATAAAAAGGCTTCTCGGGTTCCCTCCCTACACCTTTTCTGGTGCTCTCCCTTTGGCTTTGAAGCTCCTTGTTATTTTGTGTTATCAATAAAGCTGGATTTGTGAGCACCAGAGAGGTCCCTCTACCTCCTTCGCCGCCGTCCCGTTGCTGGGCAACATCCAAGCTGCAGCCAGCTCTTTGTGTGCCTCTGAGCAGAGCGCTCCGACCAGCCACGAGGACTGTGTCCCTTTGGTCACCGACCAGGACACCGCCTTGCCTCCTGCCAGGCCACCGGGCGGCCGTGGTGCAACGCATTATGTCAGTGTTTAACCTCAGCCAGCAGCTAAGCCCCACACAGTCACTGCTTTACTGCACCCCAGTGAGATTGGGGAGGGAATGAGAGGAGTAAAAGTGATAAAAACTCATGGGTTGAGACAATAACAGTTTAATAGGTAAAGCAACTGTTATATTGCCAAGTTTGGGTGGGGATTTTAACATTTATATTAAAAAGACTTGACTATATTCACAAAATCCTTTTAATCCTCAATGCATAGCAAGGGAAGGATTCTGTGGTACATAAAACTTGGGACATAACCATATCAAAAGTATTTGCCAGTTATGCTACATGGTCTCTTAAGCTCTTCCCTTCTAGCATAAAAGTACAACCTTTAAAGCACTTTTTTCACTGCTACAAAGCCTCCCAAATGAAGGACAGCAATACTTTCATGATATTGCTGTAAGTGGAATGATGCAACCAGAGTTACTAGACAAATGACTGGAGATTTAACATTTGTAAAATGTATTCTGAAGCTTGTAAATTAAAATATTAGTGCACTCTTACTATAATCCACTCAGGTCAGATACTGTTAAGCCTCTAAACACCCACAAATACAATGTCAGACCTTAATGACATTTCACCTGTATAGGTGAATAATGAAAGACCAGTTTAAGCACAGGCAGCAGAAGTAGCTCTGCCTCACAGTATAAAAACTCTTTCTCCTACTTTGTGCATTCCTCTTTAGCCTGGTTTGTGACAAAGCAAGATTTATACAACTCTGATGTGCTTGTGTTTATCTTGCTATCTATCCCCCAGCTGCTTTTGAACCCACCAAATGGTTTTCGTGAATGGTGGCACGTAGTTGGAAATGCAGCAAGCATACTAGATTTCAACATGAAGAGAGACCAGACGTTATGTAAATGCTGGTGACTGCACTCCACTCTCATGGACAAAAAGGTTTGGGGAATGCATCACAGATACTGAGAAATCCCTTCAAGAGAACAAGTTCAGACGTATAGGTCTACAGTGAAGAAAGTTTCATTCTATCTAACTGCTCACAGAATTCTTGTTCCTTGGTAGAGCCAGTTTTAGTGTTATAATCATCCTCTCTGTACATACAATTCTTTCTGTACCATACCCACCATTCTTCAAGATTTATTTTGTTTGCTATAGTATTGTTCAGCTCAAAGTCTATTTACAGCTGAATTATACCTCTCCCTTTGTTAAAGACCTGTTCCTGAATATAGTTAATCAAAACAGAACACTGGGAAAAAAAGATACGTCTATCACAAGAGGAATAATGTTATTACAGGAAATATCCATAGCTTAAAAGGTCTTTGAATTTAATTAGTGTGTAGAGTAGCAGCCCTTTTAGAATTAGTCACAATAATATCTCATTATAATAGCAAACTAAATTTTAAATTATTTTTTTAAAGACTGCTACAGTAATTCATACTAAAAGATAAAGCATGTGAAAACAAAGCAGTACAAACTGTGTAAGAAATTCTATTAACTATGGCAAGATTCATCTAGAACAGAAAATCTTACAGCTTCAGAGATCATGCTGCAATGGCAAACCAAGAGCATCCTGGGGATAACTGAGGTGCTGAAAGGGTTAGGCAAAGTTAGGGAGAGTGCCGCGTTCATTATTTTCTTCTGCTCTGAGCCAGCACTGGTAGAAAATGACATTCACATCTAATAAAGTACATTACTCATCCCACTAATGAATTGAGCAACTTCATTTGGAGGAGATCAAAGGCCAAGTATTTAAAGGTACCTAGATACCTAAGGAGGCACACAGACATCTAATGAGATTTAGGTATTCAAATACCTTGAAAAAACTGGTCCTATGTCTTTTGCACCACAGAAGCAGTCAACAGTCTGTTAAACAAATACTCTCCTGAAAACTGTTTCAGTTTAATTAATTCAGGTGCAATCATGACTCTTTTAGCCTTTCTCTAATTCAAGAGCAAGGGGATTTGCAATGGCTGAAATTGAACTAATAATCAGTCAGCTTTTTCAAGTGCATAATCTGCTAATGACACATATTATTAAAAGCACATGAGAAACAATTATGCTCATTACCAAGAAGGAAGATTTTCAATCCAATTTGTACACAAATGTGTGTATGGGTAATTTTAAGTCTCAGAATAATACTTGAAAATGTTCTTGACAGAAGAAGATTTCCATCTCTGGAGTTTTCTTCTGTTACTAGTTGAGCAAATAACAGAGTAACAATATTTTAACACTTCTGTAAATTAAAAGAAACTGAACAAGGAATGGAATCCCAAATTTGAAAATAGCAAAGTCCAGCCATGGTAAGTAATGGAAGAAAAGCCACAAAGGCTATTCCCACAAAATACGTCACAGAGAATAACCCAACCCACAGAGCTGGGGTGGTTCACAGCATTTAGGAAATAAAAACTTCACTGGTTCCCACAATTTTATGATGTTGCATGCACAGCTGAGCAGTAATTAAGAATGTCTTGGCAATGTGAGTTTGTTTAGTTCTCATCAGAAAATGGCTATTCATTGAAATAGTTTTTGTGAGCTCTTAAAGAACAGACTAAAATTTCTGGGTGAAACTCCAGAGGTAAAAAGTCTTTCTAAGCCACCCACCTGATACTTAATTACTGCATGGTTAAGAAGCTAACTTTGGCTATTAGAAAGTTTGAGCCCTTACTGTACTAAATGATGCAATTTCAATGCTCTATGAAATTAATGGAATATAAATCTGAATGATTCCAAGAAGAGAGCTTTAGAAGCTCATGACATATGAAGGCACTAACATGTAAACAGAATAGGACCTGGATTTGGGGTTTTGCTGTCTGTATTGGGTTCATTTCCCCACAGCAGCCCTCACAGGTCTGTGCTGTGCATTGGTAGCTGGAAAGGTGTTGATAACACACCAGGG
Organism: Struthidea cinerea; assembly: GCA_013397865.1. NCBI lineage: Eukaryota > Metazoa > Chordata > Aves > Passeriformes > Corcoracidae > Struthidea > Struthidea cinerea. The sequence continues at coordinate 1,706,132 of VZTI01005775.1, read as the reverse complement.
TTTGGCTACTGCTGAGCAGGGCTGGCACAGCATCAGTACTGTCTCTCAACATTCCCCCCCCATCAGGGGGCTGGGGATGAGCAAGATCCTGGGAGGCCAGCTCACCCAAATTAACAAAAGGTATATCCTATACCGTGCACCCCAGCCAAGGTCAAAGCACCACACTACCACAATTGAATACCACGAAAATCAGACTGTTAAATTTCTGACTGTGCTTTTCCATCTAATAGTTTTCCCCATTTTTTTTTCAAATACATAAACCTATCGAATAGAAATCAGTCTATCTCCTGACATTCAAACAATCACAGATTTTGTGAGCAACCAAAAAGCAATTGAAATACAAAACCCTCAGTGATTAGGTAGGGATTCAGTTGGAGGTGATTAGTCTGGGTGAATGGAATGCCTGAACACTTTTCCTAGGAACAGGGAAGAGGAAAGAGAAGAACAAAGAGGAAAGAGAAAGGGAAGAATCTACTCTTCATAGTTACAGACAACATCTGTAAAACCATGACCAGGCATGAACTGATTCATAGCATCAAAAGCACCTGTAGAAAAGCAAAAGGTCACCTTTATAGAGTGGCGCCCCAATTAAAATATTACTGGTTGTGATTTCACTGCCCATCACTACAAAGCTGTGCAGGTGCCTCCACTTGCCAGTGCCTGTGCAAAGAACAGCAACTCTTTAGAGTGAATCAAAGAGTTAGAAGATTAGCGGGTAGATGCACAGCCTGACGGAGCATCCAAGCCATTTCTGCTGAAGCAGAAATCACAGTGCCAAACCACTGTTCTACCCCAACACTCCCACTCCAACCAATGAGAGCTCTCATCTACAGCAGCAGCTCAAGAAGGCTGATATTACTGCCTTCCTCCCTAAGCAAGAACAGCCAAAACTAAGCCATCTCTGCTCTGATTATTTTTACTTTGTAAATTCAGGCTTTCTTTTGCCACTTGAAGGCTACTAAAAGTATTTGCAAATGTTTCCACATGATACCAGAGTGAGGGTTCATTATGCCTCTGCTTACGCACAGGAAGCCATCACCATTGTGAGGGTGCCAAACACTGGGACAAAATCCAGAGGGGCTGTGAAGACTCCATCCTTGGAGACATTCCAGACTGGAGTGGACAAGCCCCTGAGCAATCTGCTCTAATCTGTTTTGAGCAGCAGATTGAACTGGAGACTCCACAGATACCTCCTCACTTAAAATATTTTATGATTTGAACAGGAAGAGCACACATTCCCAAATGTCTATGCCACTTCCTTGTGTGGTACTTCAAGTAAACCCCATTAAGGATTTGCTCCAGAGACAACACCCGGAGCAATGCATCCTATTTTGGGTCTGCAGAAGAGGGCCATGAAGAGGTGGTCAGAGGGCTGGAGCACCTCTCCTTATGGAGACAGGCTGAGAGAGTTAGGGTTGTTCAGCCTAGAAAAGAGAAGGTTCTGGGGCGACCTCAGAGCACCTTCCTGTACCTAAAGGGGGCTACAAGAGAGATGGAGAGGGACTTCTTACAAGGGCTTGGAGTGACAGGACAAGGGGTAATGGCTTTAAACTGAAAGAGGGTGGATTTAGACTAGATATTAGGAACTAATTTTACTATGAGGGTAGTGAGGCACCAAACAGGTTGCCCAGAGAAGTTGTGGATGCCCCATTGCTGGAAGTGTTCAATGCCAGGCTGGATGAGGCTTGGAGCAACCTGGTCTAGTAGAAGGTGTCCCTGCCCATGGCATGGGAGTTGGAATTAGATGGTCTTCAAGGACCTTTCCAACCAAACCCCGTTAGGATTCTATGAATCTAATTTCACAAATATGCTCCCACTTAAGAATAATCTTTGTGAGGTTACAAGCAAAACATGTAGTTTCCTTGCTTAAATAGCTACCATATGACTGTACAACTTAACTGTTACATCCTGGTATTATTAGATATTCGTTTTATGCATTTAATTAGAAATTAAATGCAAAATGAAAAACAATAACATATTTTTAAAAATTACAGTTTTTAGTTATGCACCTTAACCTACCATTTAAGAAATGTCACTTTATTTAAACAATTCCACTTAATTGCTTGGAGTATGGTATATTCTATTGATATAAAGTTCCTTAAGAAACTCCATTTTATAAATTACATATTTTAAGATTATGCTGCTACCTGAGATAAATTTGTTTGCACTTTCAACTTTATTACGTTCTCTTATATTTTAGGGCTTGTTTGATCTGGTTGTCATTCCAACTGTAGAGAACATATTTGTTAATATTCCGCCAATCTGCACATTACCAGGACACTCAAGAAGCTGGGAAACTGAAAGAACCTTTCTCAGTAGAAGGAACAGAATTTTAGTGCTTAAAAGGACACACAAAAATCCGCCCATAACACCTCACACTAAGCCTCCTCCTGTCAAATCCTTCAAGAGATAATCTGCTATTGTTTTGTTTGAAAGGACAACTTTTGAGTGTGGTGGACCAAACAAATCACTTTGAGGAAATGTCTCTATTTAGCATGCTGACATTTATGTAATTACACTCATCAGGTATCTATCTATAACCATTTGTTCTACTGCGTTTAAATGTTGTGGCACTGGAAATTCCTGTTGATGAATCTGCTCTTTGCAACCAGGTATGACTGACTGCATGCCAGGATGCTGCTAACCACAGTATTTACCAGTAGAGGCACAGAATTCACTTGTCCTGGCAAAAGCAGTATAAATAAATCCTGCTGAAAATCCAGTGGGATGTCTCTGAACAGTGTATGGCTCAGGATCTGACAGCCTGTAAGTCACTGCCCTTATCACTCTCTTGGAACACAGATTTATTAAAGCATTTGGAAGGAGATTAGGGACACCTTCCAAAGGAACGCATTTTTTTCATCATTCGCATCCAAGACCCCAAATTTCTGACAAACAAATACCTATTGGGTAGGCTACATGTAGGACTGAGATCAGAATAAAGAGAAACTTCACTCCTCTCTGTGAGCTGACTGTATAACTGTGCTATTGTCTTTCCTGGCATTTATTATTCCTACTAATTTTAGTTTGAATACAAGTATTACACGATTTGGGTAAACATGCATGTTTACCACACACATAAGTGATGGTCTACAAACAGGTACAGGTAGTAGTGAATCTCTTAGAGATCAACTATTACCTAGAAGAGAGCAATAGAAGTTGGCACTTTTATGGGGGGTGGGAAGGGCATCAGTCTTTCAGAGTATGCCTAAAAATCTACAGCCTTCTTGTACTGCAGGAAGGGAAAGTGAATTGGGAAGTAGGCACACACTCTCACACAAAACTCTCTTTTATTCAGGCATTAAAGTAATGTGGAAAAGCAAACTCATGTCAAAACTATCTCAAGAAAAGCCATGGGTCTATTATCATCATTAAAAAAATGCTGTAATTACAACATACAGCTAAGCAAGACTGTAAGCTCCATAGGTACAGCCTGTGCTGCAGGATTTTCACAAAGGCTTTACTTGGATGACAATTCCAGTGCTACTATTTTGGGGGTTATTAAACCAGTTTTAAATTGTAAAAAGGTAAAAAACTACAAAAGGGGGGGAGGGAACACCACTAAAAAAAAGTCTAAATACAAGATCAGAGTCCTCCAGGCTACATTACTGTGAACAGAATTCACACTGTTATTTTTTCTTGGTTACCATTAAAATCACACTGCAACCAACCCAGCTGTGTGCTATTTATAGAGATCAAATCATTACAAAGACATTTATGCTACAGGCAGCAGCAGTGACATTTTTTTCCCCTTCTTTTTCAAGCCAATTAAGTGAGAAGAACATTATACTAACATTTTGCTTTGTTTCCAGTTTCCCTTGGTGTTATAGGATAGCTTATTTTCATTGATTAAGACTACAAGAAAAGGAACAGACTTTATAGTGCACTGTAAATATCCTAAATACCAGCATCTTTATGTTGAGCTTCCAATTTAGTAAATGCATATATTTCATACTATTTCTCTTGCTGAGAGGACTTCTTCGCAATCCAGCATGTTTGGCCCAATAGCTTTGGGAAGAAAATCAAAGTGATTCAGGTGTGGTGGGGCTGAGGGAGGAGCAACAAAAGGTGAGAAAACTGGAAACAAAAAAGCATGGCCAAATCTTCCATGACAAGCTATCATGTTCAGAATACAAACTTATGTGGAAGCACTGCAAAGGATAATCTAAACAAAAGCACTTCCTGCTCTTGGCACACAAGTTACCACAGCATGGAGAGCAAATTTATATTCGGCTCAGTGAAACTTGGCATTGCCATTAAGGACAGAGCAGAAATCTGTGTTGTGAAACTGTGCATGACAAAAAAACTTTGACAGTCTGAAATAAACCGTGATACCTGGGACCCTGTAGTGTGCTACCAGTCTGCAGTATGGGAATGCACTACAGAGTTGGCTCTGATGACCTCTAGATATTGATCTTGTGGGTAGGACTCATCACCCTTAAGTTTAGTAATTCAAAAAATTAAGTATCTCCCCTAAGCCAGCTGTCTCTGAAGACTCTCTTGACAACTGATGAGGAAAGATGGGTATCTCCTGAAGACAATTTATCCTAATCTACAATAGGTGTCTCAGAATGAATCAACAGTTGGAACTGTTTCTCTCCACTGAACCAAAGATGGGGATCAGAAGAGTAACTTAGTCTAGACACCTAACTTTTGGATCACTGAGAGTCAGGGAGATGAATCCAACCCTATCTCTCTATTTGCCACATCACCAGGCACTACCCTATGCGAATAAAGTATATTTTTAAGTGTTTCTTGGACTTGGAACTTGCTCTAAATCCCATATAATGTTAGGAACAACAACTTTCTCCTAAATCAGTCCATTTTCCAACACTGGTCTAATGGCATTGGCTTTCACTGTCCAAGGCCAATCGCTGATGCTCCATTTCCTATAAGCACTGGCTGACTTGAAGCTGTACTACAGCAGTAAAACAAACCAGCAGAAGTTGTCAATTATCCCATTCAAAGCACTGATTAAGAATTTTGCCGTGAATGACAAATCTCACCCACCAGTCATTCAACAAAGCAACATATTTCATATATATACAAAAAATGAGCAACAAGGGGGGAAAACGGCAGTGACACTTACTTGTCCAAGAGTGCACTCCATGCCACCAAGAAAATCTGCTTCCTTCAGCCCATTGTGATTGCTGCTAATGTCATGGACTTCAAACCGCAATCGCTGCACCTCTTCAAAATAGAAGTCCACCGTGAACAGCTTGGAGAAGACGGGATTTATACAGGTTCGAATCACTTCTGTCCTGTCAACCTGTCAAATCGAAAAGAGGTCACATGAGTGGCTTCTCTTTCTACCAGTGACAGACAACCATGAGCTCCTCAAATACACTTTGCTCATTTATCAGGACTGACAGCTGGGACGGTGGCCACAGACAGTCCTGTCTGTACTGTCAGCAGCAGCTGCTGTTTCTGGGCTGGGCTGATCACAAACACAAGGTAAGGCCACCTTCCCTTGCCTCTCCCTTCCTGCAAGTCTTTGGCAGAATAACTGAGAAACAAACTATAGAATAACTACAGAATTTACACCTCCAGCAGCACCCATCCATCACTACAAAACAGCAGCAGAGTGATACAGTTTCATCAAACTAAACGGAAAAGAGAGTAACACCACCAGTAATTACTCATTTCAGATAATTTGCATGATTAAGGAGTAGAGAACTGGATCCACAGCAACAGCTTTTCTTAAAAGTATGTAAATTTTTCCATCCTGCTAAGTTGCATCACAAGAATCTGATGGGTGATACTGTTTATTCCTACCTCTGAGTCTTAAAACTTCTAAAGAAACATCATTAAATCTATATTATTATTTCTTTTAAAAAAAAGTGTTCATAGAGTACTTTCTAGTTCTCTTAAAACGTAGTACTTGGGTTTCCTATTTTTGAAATAGGCCTCTGCTATTTTTCATTATGATGCATCACTGGTGACAACGTAAGCAATGAAGCAATTTCCTTTTTTCCACTCTCTTTGCCCTGGCACAGAAAAAAACTTAATAATTCTGTAAGATTAAAGGAACTGATCCTGAAATGAAGTAGGACTTGGGCACATCAGTCACTAGATAGGAGGTGGCTGGTGTGCCACGCAACAGACAAATTAAATTGCTCAGAGGAAGAGCGATGAGATCCTTTGTCTGATTCCTGATCAGGAACATCTGTTGTGCAAAAAATGACAGCCGCTTGCTTTACTTTTCAGAGTTTATAATGCATTAGCCTTGCTAGTAGTTATCGGCAAGGACACAAAGAGTCAAGTAAATCAAAAGCAGGAGAAAAAATGAACAGTTCCTGGTAGAACATTTATTTTAGTGCTCATCAAAGGTGTCAGATTGACAGCTCTGACAGTTGAAATCCTTTAGCAAATCATCAAACAGATGCTACCAGTCATGGAATAGACCCAAACCAGTGTTACAATCGCTGCCTCCTCACACAGCTGTGTCAACGTGCTCTGACTGTGCCAGGATGAGACCATCGCAAAAAGGAAAGCAACCTTACTTACAAATTCATTCGTAATGTATTTGCTTAGACTAGCTGAAAATGATGGGTTTGGTATCAGTCATGCAAAGAATAATAAGAATAATGTAAGGTGAGAAAGGATACCAGCTACCTTCATACAGATGCTGGTCTATCTCAAAATTTTTTTGTTATCTCCACTAGCAATCAGTTTGACTCCAAATCACCATTACTGCTACAACGAGAAGTATTTCTTACGTCAGATAACAATGACTAATCAGTTCACTGAGATGCTCCTGAGATCTCTTCTAAGTGAAAAGTGATTTGTTTCACTTGCAGAAGAGTGATCATTTCGTGAACTAGTGCTTCAGCAGACCCAATAATCACAACATTTAAATGACTGGTTTTAAATCTTTCTTCATAGCCACGGCAATCTGCTGAACTCATTCCTTGCAAGTGTATAAACTGTTAAATGGTATCATTTTAATTGCTTCATTGGTACAGCATATCTCAGGCAGTAACTGAAGTTTCTGTTATTGTTTCACCTCATCTCTTCCTTTCTGCTGGAAAGGGTTCGCCACTGTGAAATACATCAAGATTTACACTTGCACTCAACACAGGTTAAATACGTGGCTGCTCAAGGGAGTAAAGTGCCTGAAAATGGAGGCACAGGTCTGCACACAGGGACATTAAGAATTTCAGTCTCACACAGAGATAAGACATTGTTTGCTTTTTCCAGTCTGTGCTTGACTGACATCCTTCCCTTGACAGACACCATACTGAAATATAGCCATTTCACTGAATTTCCCCAGTCTTCCCACATTATTGAGATGATACATCAAGCCAGGATGTCAGAGCATGGGATTACGTGAGAAAAATCTGTATAGAAAGAAGCAATGCCAACAGCTCCACAAGCAATATAAAATTCTTTGTGCCTCTCTCAGCCATCAGCGACAGAATTAACCCCTTTTAGTTACCTTGTCTCCAGGTCAGCATGTTTCACAGTTACCCTACTCCTTGGCTAGAAAGTCTGGAAGGCTCCTCAGCATGGGAAGCCCAGTTCCATTCCCTGTTTGATTCTGGCTTTGACTACTGTGCAGCAGGGCTAAGTACTGATAACCAACTGGAGTGACTCGCGATGAAGAAGCAGCGGCAAACAGAACAGCTCAAAAAATTCCCCAACTCTCATGGAACACGCTGGTTAGAAGATGCTTTATAAACACAAGGTATAATCTCCACTTGACTCCTGCCACTTTTTAAAGGCTGTTCTTTCTTGAGTATTCCTGCTCTCACATTCAATCATAAAGCCTTAATGCTCTCCTTAGAAATGCCGGATGAGCATGAAACCTTAATGAGAACTGGTGGAAATATTATTGCTAAGTGCAGTTTCATGCTGATAACCATCAAAAAGCTCATGATCTACAGGGCTGCAGACACTTACAAAAAAACCCCAAAACAAAAACAAAACAACAAAAAAACCTGACCTGGTTTTGACCACAAGTTATCCTAATACCTGCAGGACCTGTTTCGTTTCAATCAAAATACAGTATCATCCTCCATGCTGACCCAAAACACAGGTTCACAGCAGTCTGACAAGACACCAGCCTCAAGCCATATGCCCTTAATCCCGCTGTCACCCAAAATCACTTTCAGCACTTCCAGATATATGGATGATGAAGGATCAAATGCTTAAAGAAAACACAGTTTAGCTTTGCCCAGCCTCATTAACTGAGCTCTCAGGAAGTTACAATTTCTCAGCATGAATGTTTTCCAAAACATAATGAGGAACACTAAATCTCCATTACTTTTGGGGAAGAGAGCTTTAAAGTCCAACAACAGTATGTTGTAAGCAAGTGGAACTTACACTTTTGGTCTTGTTACAGAAAACCCTAATCCTGATGACAGGCAGATTTTTCAACAGGACATGGACAGGGGTCATGCCCACAGCTTTAGGATTTGCTGATGCCTGACACATGAGCCATCTGTTATTTTGAGACTTTGCTAGAACAAGGAATTTCTCCAACTCACTGAAGCAGAACAAATTTTCAAAAGAAACAATTGACAGCTACGTGCCCCTTCGGGCTGTGTCAAGAGGTAAAACTGACCTTAAAAAGAGCAGTGTTCATCTGACACCACGATCCGAACATCTGCTTCATGGTGCAGCTTCACCTGCACTTTCCCTTCAAGGACAATTTAAACAGAGAAAAGGACTTGCATCTTCACCTCCTGGGACGGACTCACACTGCTTTCCCTCTTCATCTCTTTAGGTCCTTGTCACTTCACAGAAGGTGGCGCCCTGCTGAGTAGCCAGGATTACTTGGCAGGCCCATCTGGATGCAGCCACCCTGTGAGCTTCCCCTTGGGGAACTATGAATGACATACAAACACCAAAGTTGGCATCCACAGGGCAAAGTGCCGTCTCAACAGCAGGAATTAAAATATAGGAAAGAAAACGGGCCTTCTGAATCCTCTTGTCAAACTTGCAGGGAGTTGGAAGCTGGGTTTGAAAGCTGTTTTCTCTCTGTACTGTTGACATGGATGGACAGTTGCCAGAAATGTTTGCCTGTGTCCCTGTTTACCCACCATCACTGCTGAAGAGCTGCAAAACTGTCTTTGCAGTCAGATAGCATCAAACTAAAGAAGGCACAAAGGATAGATGAACAAATACTAAAATTCAGGCTTCTTATGCTGTTTATATCTTTTGTCTGTGAGCTGCTGAAAAGCAGTGAGCTTTGCACAACTGCAGAGCTTTGCATGTGATAAACATGGTATCTTCCGTGAGGAAACAGTTCTTCATCCGAGAAAAAAATTCACTGACAAAGAAGTAATTCAATGATTGAAGTATGGGCTGAGGATCTCCACTCCATCTTTCACCATTAGTTGAGAAGTGAAGCCGAGGGAAAAGATCCAGTTTGAGGGAGATTTATCTTCTTCTATCAATATTAGATGAAGTATAAGATATTGTATATACAAGGATGAACAAGGATTATGTAGAAGCTTAGTGTCATCTGGTATCTCAGGCTTTTAAGTGATCATAAAAACAACCTTCTCATTATGTCCTTGGGAACCAGGAAAATGGGGAATTGTCTACAGGACCCAAAGCTCTCCATCTCAAGGCCATGCTTCCGTGTTTAGCACAGATCTGTTATGTAGAGAACTCCATGTCCCACACAGATAATTGGTACCTACCTGCTCTCCACTGTACTTCTAGCAAACATACAACTAGCACAAAAGAAACACATCTTCACCGGTTGTTTCTTGGCATCTTTGAGGGGAAGAGCAGCCAAGGGCCATGAAGAATTCACTGTGTTCTCAACAAAAGGACAATTTGGGGGGGGGGGGGGG
>VZTI01005775.1:1606573-1696282 GCA_013397865.1 Struthidea cinerea | reverse complement strand
AACGTTTTGTTTTGTGGGGCGGAAGGGAATTTTAATCAGACTCATGAAATAGCACAGCAATGATATAGCTACCTCATGAACGAAGGAAGTTCTTTGGCCTACACAACTATGGTCTGAAAATGTATACAGGTGCTGCAGTTCCTTCAGTGTTTGTAGAAATCTAGTTGAAGAGCCATAAAAATGAAAATTCCATTAAATAGAGAATGTGTGTACCACCAGAATGTGGTTTTTTGTGGCTGTTACATTTTTAGCAATTTCTTAGTCCAACAAATTGACCCACTGTTTCCTATATATTGTACAGGCCATCAAGGGAAAACCAACAGGATCTATTTTCTGCAGAAGTCATTATAAGATGCTGATTAAATCTAGTAGAATCACATTTGTCAGCTGAGATGAAAAAAGTACAGAGGTGAAGAGGTAGCATTATTTTTAGGTCACCTGAATTTTAACAAGACTGAAAATTTCCATGATACAGTACCTTACATGAAAATTTGATACCAAGCAGAAAGCAATTTGCACTTTGCTTGGTGGTTTCTGAGAGTTATTAATATATGTTTTATTATTAAGACTGCTTTCACAGCATCACATTTCTATCCCACAAATGATAAGTTATTGCAAAGGTCACCATAATTTATAGCCCTTGTTTTCAGTTTAATTGATGATTGAAAACAGTGGAAAGAAATTAGCAGATCTTTAATTCTTTTCAGGCTGTAGAGCTCAAGGCTGAGCAAAATCTTCTCAATGTCAGCAGAAACCTTTTGCCTCAGGCTGGCTTGAAGAGAAGCATTTAATGTGACCGGTCTGAAAATTATTTGCAATTAATTTATTTTATTTGTGTATCTATATAAGTATTAGCTTGTAAACCTCTACGTCACAACCACGAAGACCTGCTTTCCAGCACTGGAAAACTAATACATAGAAACAGCCCAGACAACTGAAATTAGAGGAAAACCAGGATTATTATTTCTTAGTTGGAAAGTCCTTCATTAAGAAAGCCCACTTCTCTGCTGAGAGCCACTGACTGGCCTCTGCTTGATTTCTTTTACTTTCTGTTACTTCTCATTGTTTTGAAGCAGGAAGCAGATAATTTATTATATAGACTATGTAAAAATTCCGTGAGAACGTCACGGATGGAGTTGCCTTATATGCTCATAGCTTCTTTTAAAAGAAGAGAGACATGAGATTGTTGATAGGTACTCGCATATGGTTTGTCTCACTCACTCAGAAACAAAACACACAATAGCCAAACAGTCACTGCACAGTCACTCCGTATCAGCACTTGGGGGCCTGTACTGACCCTTGGCGGACTTGAAGCCTGTGCAGGTGTCTTGGGGTGACTTTATAATGTGTATCCCCTATCGCTACCCTATGCCCACCAATCTTTTCTGTGTCTTTAAATTGAGCCTGAGAAGGACAGAAAACAAAAAAACGTTTCAAAGCAGTTGTTTCAAGGACACGGAGATACGCTCCTCTGTTTCTGCGGTACCCTTGGTTTTTTTTTTTCCTTCGGCTCTTTTTCTCCCAGCAAGAGACGGAGGGTTGAATTCCGTTTTCCTAGGATTTTTGGTTTTTTTTGTTCTTTTCTTATCTTCTGGACTGTTTCAACAACATCTGAACACATCAGGAGAATTTTTCCAGAGGCCCGTGGAGGTGGCCCCTCGCCAACCAGCTCCGAGGAGGAGAGAGACCACACCTACAGAGGACCTCTGAAATCTTCTCAGGTTTTCTCTCCACAGAGAGAGAGAGATCTCATTATTTAGCATTATTATTCCCCACCTGTGTGTTTGTTAAATAAATAGCCTGTTATCTCTTTCACTTTCCTTTGAGGAATTTTTTTCCCGTACCTGGGGGGTGTGGGGGGTGGTGGCAACCTGACTTCTATCAGAGGATATTCTCCTCCAAATTTGTCCAAACTAGGACAGCAGGTTTCAGAGTCTCATCTGAGCAACTCAAAGCTCTCACAGCTAGAAAACATGAAAAAACCTGTGGGTGCAATACAGGTTAATACCAGTGCCAGGCAAATTGTGGTGACATTGTTAAGGAGAAGAATGGGGAGTTTCACGGGATTGGAAACAGTGACGCTCAGTCCCCAGTATGATGTAAGCAGGACCTCAATAGGTTGAGAGCCCTTGTGCCAAGAGAATCACTGGTTTTCCAGAACAAAAGAGATCTCTGAGGAAGCTACAAAAGTCCCCTTTAATTTTCAGACCACGTACAGTTGTAACTGATTTCCTTGGTAAGTCTAGGCTTTCTAGGCTGCATAAAAATAACGGAAAGTGCATACATATCCCTCCCACTCATTGTCCTTTTGGAAAGCTCAGATACAAGAGACAAAAAGCAAGTGCTCTGCTAGTGCATTAATGCACAGTCACATTGTTCCTGACTGCGCTATCTACCTGATTTTAGTTTACTTTCCTCTGGATAGAAACACCTTCGTTTCATTCAAATAGTTCTGGGAGTTAGAGAACACCAAGTCTTCTCAGCTGAATGTCATGAAACCCAAATATTTTGGGCCAGAGTGATAATTTTTAGTCACTGTATGGACTGCTATGAAAGCAAACAGATTAAAATTGTTATCTTTTTGGGAGACTTTCATGTAATTCCCTTGGATCTTTAACTGTTTTCCTGGTAACATGGTTGATGGGACTCCAGCTGCATCACATGAGTCATACCCATTGTATCCCTAAAGTACAGAGATGATTAGGCATTTTACAGGGCAAGAGTGTGCCACTGAAACATGAACTTGGGTTAAAAAAGAAGTCAGGTTAAACAGAGGTTTTGATAAAAATTTTGCTTAGAAAGGTTTGAAAATAAGCCAGCTGCTCCTCCTGGACACCAGACCAAGGTGTCTGCTCTGATTTAGACCAGAAACACTAACTTTCATCTCTCACACCACTGGGGACCATCTGAGTCACCAGGCCACTGGTTATTTCCCATGGCTCCCTCTGCATTCTGTTTTCTATGCACTATAAAATACTACTCTCCCATAGCAACACATTACAACCATGTTCCACCACATAACTTTAACTTTTCCAGCTAAGAACACCTTAAAATGCCCCATACAGCCTTCCATTTTCTTGACACATGAAGGCAGTGCCAAGCGCTGGAGGCAGGGGGATGCCGGCCGACCCCCAGCAACATCAGTCTCACCACGGAGTGTGTAAGGGCAGGAAGGGACACCAGGACAGCGGCACAGCAGCGCCTCGGGGTCACGCTGTGCTGGGCTACCAGCGAGCCCCAACTGCACACACACACACATCACTGACGGATCCCTGGCCTGCCCTGGCCTCTTGGGCTCCCTCTGTCTTGGCTCAGCTGCTGGCACTGCTCTGACTCTTCTCCGTCTGCCAGATCCGCAGGGGGAAGCACTGATGGGAAGAAGCAGTGGTGAACTCACGGCCCGGCCAGTCCAGGCTCAGGGATGCTGGGGAAAACATGTGAGCTAATTTTAATTTGCCTCCTGTGAATTTAGATTTGACATAAAGCGTGGAATAGCAAAGAACTCCAGACCTGACATTTCAACTGAAGAAAAACATAAATGCTGCCACTTCTCTGAGCCCAACTGCAGAACTTCCATAGGGAAGAACTGTAAAACATGAAGCATTTTCCCACCTATTGACCTTGGGCTGTAAAGGACAATAGTTCTTGCACCAGCTGCAGCACTGTGAATACTCAAGCCAGTTTTGAAAAGCCAGTTGCAGACGGTTTCAGTGAACCTGAAAAGCACAGTGTCTCTTTAGAGCACATCAGTAATGCAGCATAAATTAAGGTCTTTCCAATGAACAATGATTAACTGGACTGAACAGTGAGAGGATCATGATAACGTAGAGAGATAGCACTAAGTGTCATTTCCATAAGATATTTTACATTATCTTACATTTAACATGGGAGCACTCGTAATTCTGAATTTTTTGTGTAACATTTTGAGTCCTGCTAGAGATCAGAAGGACAAGTCTGAAGAGAGAACATCAAATCTGGCATGCATAATAGATTTGGGAAACTTCTTGACAAGCAGTGGAAATTCCTGCAAAGCAGCACAAGGATTTAATTTCATGAATTTAGCCTCCAGGGTAGGCTTCCCCCTGGGGTTTGAGGGGTCTCAGTCTTTTGGCCCTCACTATCCCAGTACAGAGTAGTGCCCATGCCTCAGCAGAGAGCCCATTTTTCTGTATCCCTGCTTAAGCCATGAAGTTGTCTTCATAATTAGCTGTGAGATGTCACTCAGAGGTGACCTAATACAATACCCGCTTGGGTACTGAAAAGTTTAGGCTTACATTTCCAAATAACTAGTTTATTTTATAATCTTTTATAAAAAGATTGAACATCTGCACACACACTCTCCTAGTGAGGAAGCCCAGCAAACTCCTTGACTCCCTCTGCACAAGGCCAGCAGCTGCAGGAGCTGATATTCTGGAGGTCACACCTTCCAGAGTGACCATGGCGAGGCACCAAGTTGAGTTTTGGAGCAGCAACAAGAGTGCTGCACTCTCATCTGCACTGGATTTCCTCCTGAAGGGTCATTAAATAGAGAAAACAGTGATTATGCCAAAGTCCTTTATCTTATTCTGGTAAGATTTCCGAGCCTTAACAATCACATAAAACTGGTGACTACAGAATTTTTGGAATAAAAGAGTGCATCTTCTGAGGTACTCAACAAATCCTGACTCGGCCATAAGCAACACAGAAGGACCTCACAGAAATCATTCAGTGGCAGGAGCTATCCATGGACTCCCTGCACATTTAACAAGTGCTCAGCAAACACCACAAGTGAATAATGACCTGCATCAACTCATGGGATAAGGTGCTATAACTCATTCAGAGGTGATTACATTGGCACAAGAAAGAAGAGAATTAATTTTTTCACTGAAAACTCGTGAATGCTACCTTCAAGCTGAGCCCTGAAGCCTCTATGCTAGATCTTTCTTTAATTGATATCACAGATAACAGCCCAGACATTCAAAGACTAGGATGACTACCATTTACTATCCCACAGCCTTCATTTGATGCTGAGAGCTTCAATCAAACCTTAACGTACATGTCCCTGAGGACACAGGCTTTCTGTAGAGGACAAAACTGGTCCTTCGAAGTGGTAACAAAAATATTCACGTATTTTACCATTTAGGTCCACTTTCAGCTTGACATGAATTGCTAGCAAGCAGTTTAGTGCTTGGCAGCCGTCTCAAAGTCAGAGCACTATGCAGCCATTTGGAAACTCTTCAGCCATATATTCTCCACGCAGTGAGTCTTGGGAATAGTGGTCTTCATTGAAGCAGTTTCAATTTCATTGTTATTTGGTTGCTCATTTTTAATCTGCTTCTACAGAGAAACACAGTTTTGTTGATTATTTCTGTGCAAGAAGAGAAGTTTTTTATGTATCAAATACTTGGCTGCTTTTCCCCATACAGATGATATTTTAATGTCTCCCAATCAGCTAAATTTCAAGTTCTTTACTTTAAAAGGAAATTATTTTGAATATTCTTTTGATTCACAATGCAATACATGACCTTGCCTGCATGATAGCAACAAAAAATATTACAATGGAATATGGTTTAAAATTTACTAAGTATGATGGTTGAGTTTTTCAAATGCCATTGCTTGGGAATCCTCAGTTCATGGACAGAATACTGTACTCACACACCTAGATTCTGCTACATCATTTGGCTACAAAGAAATTAATTCAAACTTGCTCTAATCAGGATGCAAAGCATTTATTTGCTAATTCCACCTTTCATTACTCCAAAACTAACATCCAGAATTATTTTTGGTACAGCCAGGTAATCTCACATCTTGGACACCAGGCTTCTACAGCATTTACAGTCAAGTTTCTTCATTTCCTGATGTCCTGGAGAACAAAAGATTTAGAAGATTGACAAATATGTTGTAGTGCCAGCCCATTGGAACAGCAGGGCAGACATTTGCTGTTGCTGAGCAGCAGTTAAGCCTGCACAGAGACCTTTAGAAGTGTTCATGGTGGCACAGGATTGATCAGGAGAGAAATACGGCATTATACAATTTCTCAAGAATTTACACATAATTGAGAACAGAGAAATATCAGGTGATGGGATGATCTTTGCTTCCTGGGTATCAGAAGGGCTACATTATACTACGTAGGAAGTCTACACCGCTTCAGTAATTTGCTCTTTAATTAACTGACTATAAATAGTATTTTGATAATTTATTTATCTTGAGAAAAAATTCCTGCCTCATACACCCAGATAAGTTAAGCATAACTAATATAGATTCTCAGATGGGTTAATGAATTATGTCAGTTGATATAGGCCCAGTCAAGTTGTTAGTTGAAGAAATTAATTTTCTAACGAAGTGCTCATAATTAAAGATTTAATAATTTGTTTTTAATGTTGTAAGTCAACTGCTAAATCAATTATATCATGGAGGCATTAGCAGCAGGAAGGCAATGCACTATTACACAAGATACAAAGTGCTTTACCAGTTTTTCCTGAATACCTATACCAGAAGTAACAATTTACAAGGTCCATTTAAACCAGCTTGAATCTTCCCACACAACTGGGGAATTTGGACCATGTGTTCGAATGACAGCCGAGAAAAATAACAGATTTGTTGTGACTGAAGTCCATTATAAATTACTCTCACTCTTTTTTTTTCTTTTACATATGCATCTTATGAGGCTTCTCCACGTGGTTACCATTTGCTGAAGCCATGGCAGCCCAACAGCTTGATCCACTACGCAGGAACATCAGTGGAAGCCTTTCTGTGAACTACTACAAAATCCAGGAAAATAGAGTAGGGCATTATTCTTCTCCCAGTTATACTCACAAGCACACATTCCGGTAATAAATAGTACAGAACTAATTAGAAGTAGAGAGCAAGTTTAGCTGAGTTGTATTACCGTGTTGCAGACAGCATCCTATCAGACTCCTGACTTGGGATCTGTTTGGTTTGTACTGCAAGGATCTCAGTGAGTTAAGGTTGCTGTAAGTATCTGGTAATATCTCATCCAAAATGGTTTCTGAAAAACAAGTTCCTTGTAATCAAGCCTCATATACATGCATACTATCCAAAGATGTATAAACTCAATCTGATATGACCACCATTTTCCCTTCCCTGAGAATGACTGTGGCCTGGGACATGATACATACAGGGATCTTCTTTACTACATCTGACTTGCCTACACAACCACCTCAGGCAATAAGCAGCTAAGCTGCTTCCTGTAATGGCTTCAGATCCCCCTGGAAAGTGTTATGACTTTCCAGCAGTTATTTGTAAAAAATATGTCCACGTACATCAGACATGTGCAGCACACATACACATTAGTCCCTCTTAAATTCACTGTGATCTATAAAAATTTGCTGGTATATGCATATCTGTGAAGAGGTTCAAATGTTCAGAGCATGCAGAATCCAGCCTGGTACACCTCTTGGCAACAGCAGGGACGCTAAATACGGATTTTTTTTCAACTAGTGAGCACAAGATTTGATCGTAAAAGACAAGTGTTAGTCTTGTGGTTCTTCCATTGAGTGCAAGTAGCCCGTGCATCTACTCTTGTTTCCTACTGTCATGCTCTACGTGTTGTAAATACAGGTTTATGGGTGTAAATTACACATGCTTCACCATGATTCAGTTTGTGCATATCCCCCCGTGAGATCTTTCAGCCCAGGCACTCAGGGGTTTTAACTTAGGATGAAGCAGCCAACAGAGAGAGCACAACAGAGAGAGCACATCGCCCTGTGGAAGACACTGCTCACTAGGAAAGTGGTCAACACAGATACACAAGAAATCTACGGCAAAGATACCACAGAACAGCCAGATCTAAGCACCCTTCAGACAAACCCCATGGAACTCCCAGGAAGCTCCGTGAAACTGCACATACTACTGGCCACAATAAATAAGAAGCGCCAGCAGGATTTGGTTTTCCTGGTAGACTTCAAAATTGAGCTTGACTGAAGCTATGAAGAAGCAGCCTTGTAGCAGGGCAGGTTTTGATGGAGATTTGTCCGTGTGTAGTTCATGGCTTCCCTTCTGAGGCTCTTGTTAAGGATGACTTTAGGCACAGACACATAGACATGAAAAAACGAGCTTCAAAATGAAAACACTGCCCAGGCTGCTCTGACTGTGAGAATAGAGGCAAAACA
Source organism: Struthidea cinerea (assembly GCA_013397865.1). Taxonomy (NCBI): domain Eukaryota; kingdom Metazoa; phylum Chordata; class Aves; order Passeriformes; family Corcoracidae; genus Struthidea; species Struthidea cinerea. The sequence continues at coordinate 1,688,171 of VZTI01005775.1, read as the reverse complement.
CTCAGCACACCCCAGCAGTTCAGCATGCTCAGACCATGAAACAGGATCCCAGTTCCCATAGTTTGCATGCACAGCCCACCTGGGGTTACAACCTGGTGGCTCTGAAGTAGTCAGTCCTGCCCAAGGCTATTCACAGCCCTCACAGCTTCCTGCCCCTGCCTCCTGCGCTGGGGGAACACTGCAGCGGAACGTGCTAAATTAGTTACTAAGTAATTCATAAGCCATTTGGTCTTTATGCATGTGGTCCTAAAATTTAATTTTGCTTACACTGCTGAAAATCTATGAGTTGCTTCAGGGATGAAAGGCATCACCAAGAGCCATTTTGGCTAAAATCTCCTGATTTTTATCCTGCGTTTAAAAAAAAAGAGCAAAAATTAATGTATCTAAATATGATCATGTATATTCTTGTCCCAAGAGAATGCTAAGCTTGACTCACAGAATTACCACATTTGGCAGTGAGGCTCTTCCACTTTTAGGGGCTGTAAAACTGTAATAAGGCACAGAAAGCTTTGATTGAATTTCCGTTCTCTCTCTGTGTATTTGAGGTCTTTTCCTGATACCAGTAATATTGAAGTCAACAAAACTCAAATATGCATTTTCAAGTCTTGCTAAACAATGGAAATGAAAAACAATTGGAACCAGCAGCACTGCTATTATGTATCTATGGTGTTAAATGTGTTTATCTTATTATATTTGCATAAAATAGAAGGTGTTTTATAAACTGGCCTTTCAGCATAGTAATATGCTAATATATTTCAGGCATGCTTTTTTCAGTTGGTATATTTGGGCAATTTATCCAATGCTTCCATATTAAAAACAAAAAGGATTTTAATACCTGCACTCCACTTATCTCCTCAAATATTCCCTTTGACAAGAACACTTTTCAATCCTTCTCTGTGCATCATGGCATTGTCTATTAACAGATACGGAAATGAGAAATGTAAATAATGCTTAATGAAGTTTGTTTTTAGACATGGAACACTGTAGAAAATAGTTTCTGTTTCTGTAGATGTTTGGGTAGAAGAGAAATCACTCTTGCATCCTGTTCCAAATTATGAGACTTAGAGTAATGCACTTATTCTTCTTCTGTACCAACAGTCCAACCCCAAAAACTGTGCCAGTTGGACTGGAGGATGCTCTTGGTAGTAGTTCCAGCTCAGAGCCTTGTGCTGCCCACAGGCTGAGCTTATTAGGGCTAGATTTAAACAAGGAAGGGGTGTGTTCAGGCACACTGTGTGTACTGTCATTGGGGTGTACATTTCTGAAAGCCACCATCAGGCTTCCACCTACCCAAACAACCCTGGCATTAGATACACTCTGATATGGTGCAGCAAATCCTTCAGCACCTTACAATGATTGAAAAAGTCAAAAGAAAACTCTCCCTGTAGCAACTGAGTGCAAGAGGGATTTTGGCTGAACCATGCAGTGGAAACCAGGAGCAGCAGGTCAGGGTGCAACTTGCATTGATCCTATTGCTGTAAGAGTATAGTCTGCACATAGGTATCCCTGATACAGCCCTTAGGACGTATGGGACACGTGATGGGACACAGGTAGTTTGCAAGCTACATGTGTAAGAAGTCCAGCCTGTAATCCATTCCCTATCAGTCTGCTGCGTGTTTGGAAGCCCAGTTGACAGCCCAGTTGACAGCCCTGAAACAAACATAAACACCCTGCACTAAATGACTCATCCCAACACAGAACTTCAGCCCGAAACATGGATCCCATTCTTCTTGCACATTGAGAAACAAAAGCAGGACTTGGTTTCTGCCAGGTGGAAACAGCGGCATTAGTGATATAGCAGAGTGATGTGCCACGCAATGGGGAGAACAACCAGTGAATAGCTACCACGGCTAGAGGAAAAAACAAGCTAGGGAAAAGTGGCAGCTGGAGGATGGAGCTCCCATTATATAACCAGGAGTGGAGTATTGTTCATCCTGCTATCTTATTGCATTCCTGCAGAATAAAAAGATAAGTGGTATGAAAGAATAATTATCACAGATATGCTGCTCTCTTCAGCTTCAAATAGAGAGAAACAATGCAGCAGATACCAACCATGCCAAAACACGTCACTATTCAGATACAGTAGAGACAGAAGTGGTCTTCAAACATTCTGCATCTCCAGAAGGCCAACTTGTTTTAAATCAAGAACTACCCCTTCTAATAAATTCCTGCCATAGTTTTTTTCTAGGAGAATCCTCCTATTTACTCAGAAGAAAGTAGCTCAAGGAGAATGCCTTTCTTCATCTAGGCACATTGAAAAACAGGAAGAAAATAGTACAACCAATTAATTATTCATTGAGATCGAGTCCTATGGTCTTTAGCCCTCTTTGTCTACTTCAGACTTCTACCTTTGCTTTTATTTTATCAATGGTAAGGAATGACTTCACATTTCCACCAGTTAGCAGATTTTAATTTGTCTCTAACAACACTTCTTGCATTTGCACAAAGCAAATCTTGTAGGGCTAAGTGTATTTAGCAGTGGCCTTTCACTTCAGGCATCTTTGTTTCAGCATCTTCCCATCAAGATCTGTACAGTCTGATTTTTAACGCTGCTTTGTTCCTGGTGCTCCAACTGGTTCCAGCAAGGACTGTAAACACTCAGCACTTTTGAGGGTCACATAAAAAGCGGTGAATAGTGGGACAGGCACAACCCAGCTTGGAGGTTTCCCACAAGAGAATATAGCTGCTCTGAGCCATGGGGGAGCACAGGGGATAGAAAAGCAAGAGGATAGCATTAAATTTGTCCTGAGAGTTACACCAAGTCATGCTGGGATCCTGCTGAGAGTGACGGGAGGAAGATGGGCCAGGGAACTGGTAAATGGAGGGAAAACTTACTCACCTTTTCCAACCTTTACAGTGTTTCCAATTGCAAGAATCATGAGTTTTGGCACCTCTCATAAAGATCCCCACTGCAAAAATAACAGTTTTCTTAACTAAAGTTCTTTTCTTTGTGTTTTTGGGAAAAGTTCTGAAATATAAGGAGAATTATCTAGTAATTTGAAAACTGGGTGGTAACAAAAAACTAAAATGGAGGTAACATTGATTTTTCTTAATCCCTTTCTTTTTAAATGATCTCATAAACTGGGAAAGTTGATGCAATGCCCTGAACTGTGTGAACTTGGTTTTGTCAAACTTTGTAATTCCTACTGTAATGACATGATTGGTTGGGTCACATGTAGGGAATAAGGCAAGGACTTAATGCTTTTATGTTTTGGTATGCCATTTTGAAACTCTGGCATAAACTGCGAGAGCATAGCAACCCACTTGGTCCTGTGAGTTAAAATATCTTGGGCGAGCATGAAACCATTAGTGAGAATTAAAATACAGAGCTGGCAGCCGTTATAGCTACAGAATCTTGCTAATAAATGCTTATGTATTAACGACTCCCCATTATCACTCAAATTGATTTAATGCTAGCTACCAAAAAGTCTGCAGGAAGTTGCAAGCAACCATCAGGATGCCATTAGTAATCTAATCCATGGCTGTCTGATAGTTAATGAGCCTTTTGGAATGTAAATCACTTATCTCAATTTCAGCATCAGTCTTGGTGCAGGGAGGAACAATTTTCTGCTAATCCAGCTCAGCACTACAAAAACTTGGGGTTTTTCCATTAACTGTGTAATGATGTTGCGGAGAAATCTAAGTGTTGATATAATATGTGGAAACATGGCTGTACAAGCTGCTGCCACAAAACTTTTAAGGAACAGGTGTACCAAAACACAGAGAACAGCTGAGAAGAGTACATTTCAGCCATGATTCCATTAGGGATAATGAGCTGTAATCCTTACAGAGCAAACAGCTTTGATGAATCAGATATATTGCATCCACAACTTCACAGAATGAATATTGGTATATGCAGTGCTTATGAAACAAAAACCCAACAAAATCAACCCACTTTGAATAAAAAACTATAAAACAAGACACATGAGTTATAAACTCAATCTGTTGCTTTCAATTCTCCCCACCATCCCAGCCTTAATTTTGTCTTCCTAACCATAGACTCTTCAAGGCAAGAACTGGCTCTTTTAAGATATGGTGGGGATGTTTCTATAATCTAATTCAGCAGCAGATTATTTCATCACAGGCACTCATATAACAGGGGTGGGAAGACTTAAGGACATCCAAGCAGCTGCATCCTTGTCAGCTGATATGGAACTGCAGATCACACACATCAGTGATAATGTGGCCTAAAACTGTTTAAACATGTTTAATGCTGCTTCCCTGCCAGTAAATCCATGCTTGATATATCAATATTCAGAATCTATGTAAATCCACAATGCAGAAAGATGGTCTTCAATCATTGCTGAGCTTTTCAGTGTTTATAGAAATACTACAAGAGCAGATTTGCTGTCATGCCTTTTTTCCAAAAATGTCCTTTTTTTTTTAATTTATGGGCTGCTCTATTTATTCTACGAAAATTGTTTATCAGAATATACATTAAATCCTCCAGACTTTGCAAGGCTTTTCATAAACTAAATTTTCATGGAATAGTAGGTAGTGCTGCTAGTTTAACCCTGATTCAATAATGCATTTATGTGCCTCCTTTCATGTAGGCTCAGAATTCTCCTATTTTAATGGATGGGCAGGCTGCAAAAAGGCAATGAAGCACCTAAGTGTTTTGTGAATTGGAGCACTTCATAATACTTTAATTATGTAGCAATGTAACTCTTAAAAGTCTTCTTTTCTAACAGTTACAATACAGCTATTTAAATAGCATATGGGTCCTGTTTTAATTAGCTATTGCTAGGTAGAAATTTTTAAAACCTGAAATGACAAAGACCCAACAATTATTTCAGTAGTTTAAATCAAGCTTATTTTTGCTTGTTGCAGTTATAATTGGGCCTTCATTTAGTAATGCTACACAAAAACGGCAGAAGTATTTTCCTAAATGTTTGAGCATGGCTCATTCTGGCAGAAAAGCTTTGCTGTTGCTTATTTTCAGACACACATCATTTGGGGTAAAAACTACTGCAGTGAGGCAGGGTGTGTGAACTCTGGCTTCAGCACTCCAACTAGCGTGCTCTCTGAAGCAGAGAAACTCAAAAAGACCTAGTTACCCCCTGCCTTTTTTGACTTCTTTTTGAAGGACTTCCATAAACATACTTGCTTATACAAGAAAAAAATCCACTGATAAACCACGAAAGATTTTGTCAGCAGTAGAAAGTTACGGTTCTTGACATCTGCTCCTACGCCATATGGAGGCAACAGGAATTTTAATTTAATTTTTAACCTTTAAAAATCTGTCACCTGTATTCTAGAAACACTGTAACACCCTCTATGGAATTGTCACCAGGCAGAAGATCTTTCAGCATCTGTCTTGATCATGACAATCACCTTAACGGAAAGGGGCACTAATTTCATTTGCTTATATTCTGTAGGGAACACCTGTATTTTTAAATGTGATTTCTTAATTGTAACATGCCATGGAATTACTGTAAGGAAAAGGCAAAACACCCCACATAATTATAAATTCTTCAGAACATTATTTTGGATTTCTCACCCCTGCAATACAAACCCACAACACTGTACACTCAAACTCTCAATATATCACAATGTGCCATAGCCATGTAAACAGCCAGTCTCAGAAAATGAAAGGTTGGGGTCAGGTTGTTTTTTAGAAGGTAACTTACGTAAAGGGCTCCAAATGAAAGCGTACGTTGCATAGTTTTCTTCAGCTATAAGGCCAATCACAGAATGAAAGAAGAAAGGAAAAAGAGGCAACATATTTAGAAATATCAGCAAGTTTCTGAAGTGGGTGTTTTTGTCATGATACTTAGTTGCTGAAATGTTCCTGGGTTAAAAACTGGGATCTAAACTTGTGCTGGTGATGTTTGGATGAAGCCATGGATCCATTAGGGAAAACAGGGTCTGTCCACTATGCATTTTAAAATTAAGATGAAATGGTGATTAAATACCAATTTCTCTGACTAAAACATCACATAAGTGATTGTTATGGTGAACCATCCAGAGGCTTGAGATTCAGACAGAAGGGACCACTTCAATGTTACCTGCTGCGACATACTTCCTAGAGTCACAACAACAAAAATAAGAAACTAATACAGTGCCCAAGTTAGATGCCACATAGTCTCTTCTGAGAGATTTTTTGCTTCTGTAGTTACCTTTGGAGACAGCAATATAAGAAATACAGCATGGAAAAAGTGACAGAAGATCTAAGGGGCCAAAAAGGCTAGAAGGTATTGCTGGCTTGTGATGGTGGCAGACTACTCACTGTATACTATAAAACCTGAAAATCCAAATCTTTCTGGAAAGGCACTGCTCATCTCATGAGAAGGTCTGAAGCCTTTGTGAAATATTCTGAAGGGCAAAATATTCCCAGATGACACATTTCGTTAAGAGAAGTGGGAGTTATTTCAAGGTGGTATAAAATGTCTTGGAAAGCTTGTCAGGTGGCATATGGAAAATTTAAGTAATGTGTGCAGGAGTGCACATATGGTTGGGAGGCTCTCAGAAGCACTAGGAGAAGTGGCCAACAAGCAGCAAGATGATGTCTCTGACACTGCACACAGCAGTTACAAGAATAGACTGTTAGAACCTGGCTTTAGGTGCATCCTGTGACAAACAGCAAACCAACCCACCAGGGTCACACAGAGTTCTGTTCTCAGCAGATGTGCATTACAGCAGGGGTGGCTCAGTGATAGCGTACTCAATCCAGCGTACACTCTCCTGCATGTGCAGTCCTCCTGGATGAAGGCAGGAAGGTGCTTTTCAAACCTGGACCAGTTTTGACAGTATTTCATAAAACTCCTGAAGAGCTGGGGGGCTGAATGCTCTCCTCCTGATCACTGAACAGCTACCCACACCTTCTGTCAAGTACATCTGTTATTGCCAAACGTATTGTCAACACCTCTATTTACGACTTAACACATTTTTAATTCATGCCACTTCCAAACTGTGTGCACATACTACTATCCCCACCTGCTCCCCCAAAACTCAACCACACACAACCAATGGAAGAGTTTCATGTGAAAGAGAGAACTGGATTCTTGGCCAGCCTGTGATGGAGGTCACAAAGGCCTGGGCTCCTTTACCTGAGGAGGCTGGGTAGCTGAAAGCCAGTTCTCATCAAGAAATCCAGCCTCTACCTTAGGGGGCCTACAAGTTTCTAAGGCACAGATGCTGAGAAGCCATACAAAAAAAGGATTAGTAAATATTTGCCCCGTCTCCAGTACAGGCCATTACTGGCCACTGTACAAGACAAGGAGTTGAACTACGCCTATCTTTGGTCAGACACTGGTCACTTTCTGTAGGATCTGCTATTGGCATAAAGCTGTGGCATCCAACCATAGGTAACTCTCTTTGGAAAAAGGAAAGCAGAATCCGAGCAAGTCCTATCATATCGTGACTGGTCCAGGGGGCTTTGGGTAGTCCAGAGCCAAAACGGTGTGCACTGACATTAGGGAGGAAGGCTGTTCACCCCACAGTTCTAAGCTGCAGACCTGTGCTGAGCACACACCACAGGCTCTACTTCCCTCAAAGAAGTAACAGCAAAGAGAAGTCAGGGGAGGCAGAGGAGCTGCTGTAAATCCATATGCACATAGAAGCATATTTAGATGTGTCTCTAGATTTCCACATATGTAGAATGTGCTCTGAAATCTGCTTTCCTGAGTGTTAATCTGCTATGAAATCTGTTTTCCTGAACAACTGCTAACAGAAGTGATATTAGCTATCCAATATAACACTTGCTAATTACACACACTGTTTACTAACATCACATCTAAACACTGAAATTTTCTTCCCATTTTTTCTTTGTGGTTGGAGCATCCTATTGCTTTGATACTCATGTACTTCAGGAAGTTCCATATAATATAAAGGATTTATAGGAGAGGGAAGAAGAGTAGCATTGTAAGATGCTGAAACACAACCACATCACTTCTCCATAAAATGTTCAAGAGCAGATGATGATTGTCCTAAAGAAGTGGTAGTAAAGCATAAACCAACCTCCACAGTGTTTAGTGGATGTCTAGCCCACTTGCAAATTAACCCAGGACCACTCAGTTTGTTTTACTTTTTAAATGTCTGTCTCTGCGTTGACACTACAAGAACAGGGACCTTTCTGTTCAATCTTGTGTTTAGGTTCTTTTCTCGTTTAAGAGCAATGTCTTGTCTCACAGGGATAAGAGGAAAATAAGCCCATCATGCACATATTAAGCATACAATAATAAAGTCCATGTCAACAAATTCTAAAATATTGCTCATTGCTTTCATTACTCTTCAGGGAAGATGATAAAAAAAAAAAAGCAGAAATTATTAAGACACAATGATTTACTCTGATGTGTATCATCAGTAGGGAAAGATCTGGATCTAAACACAGATATGTACACCATGAGCATCATGGGCATCAAGGGACAGCACCAGTATTAAATGGGGTGTTTAATTTTGGATGGAGTAATTAAAACAAAAGCCAGAATTGCTCTAGGGTTATAATACATTTGTGGATAAGCTATACTCCAGGAAATCTGTGGTGTAGCTTCTGTGAGCTTCTGATTACTCTGAAATGGAGCCGTCATGCTCAAAATTTTGCCTCCAGAAGCTTAAGGCATACATAAGGACATTGTGAACTAATAAGCAAGAATCATTAGAACTGTAGAGATTCTTTGAGGAAATCTTTCCATACTTTCCCTTCCTCATGACCTCAAACACTATTCCTCGAAGAATTTTTTTCCTTTGGACTGTTCCTGGTAAACAAGGAGAAATACAAATAAAACCCCTGAATTTCTCAGGAAGCTTTAAGAAAATGGAATATTGAAAACAAGATTCTTTTAAGAAAAATGAGGACAGCCTCAGTTTAACTCAGGTTTACATGGTTACGGGGCTAGGGAGCTAGTGAAAGTGACTGATATTTTCTAGTCTGTACTTTTCAAATGGTAACTGAAAGGTGGGGGGTTTTTTACACAGCTTAAAAAATATATCCCCATATATTATATATATAAATGCTTTTAGAAATAGATACTTTAGTCATATTTACAAAGGACTTGAGCATTTCAATCAGAGAAGGAAGCTTCTAGTAACCCTGAACCAAACCATGCTCAATAATTTTTGTTCTCTTCTTTAATGTTTCTGTTCAAATGTACGTTCTTTCTTACTGGGACAAACCTCACCGCAGGGATCTTACACAGTGCAGGTTACCAGCCAACACATTTGCATTTCAGTGAGCAATGGACATGAGATGCCAACAGGGCTCCAGATACCGCTCTTCAAAGTCCAAGTGCACTACCATCCCACCATGAAAGATTTCCAGGAATTTTCAAATTCATCCTTCATCCACTTAAACAACAATTAAGAAGCAACCAAAACACAGAGAGGGGGCAACGCCAAGTATTCTCAGGGTGCTCAGAACCTTTCACTTATTGTTTTCCATGCCACTATTCATCTCTCATCGCTATTCACATCTTACTCATCTCACTCAGAGGGAGGAAAAATACACAGAAATCGCAGGTTCACCATGACCACCTATGTGGGCACATCCATGTTTGAAGTGAGACTTCAGCTACACTGTATTCTCCTCTCCTCCCACCCCATCATATCCAAATGCAAAGGACAGCAAGGTAAAACAAAATATATATAAACCTTTCTTGTGTCAAGGATTCAAAGGCAGGGTGTCAGGGAGAGGAAGAGAGGTATTTTTCCTCACTCTTCCAATCTAGCAAAGGTACTACCTGACTCCCACAGTGTTTTCACCAACTGTCAAATATATCTCACATATGTGACTGTAATAAAAGATATTAAATATCAGCATGTTACCAAACTTCTAAGTACTGATTACTGATTTTTCCGTAACAGTAATAGAGGTTTAATGAGAAAGAAATATTCTTGGTATTTAGGTTCTATGTAAGGCAGCATTACATTTGTTACTACAGATTTCAACAGGAAAGATTTCGAGACAAAAGATTTCCCAGCTCTGGAAATGTGAATGACTGAGCAAAACTAAAATGGGAAATATAATTAAAAGGTTTTGTAAATAAAACTGCTTTTCTCTAAGAGCTAAAGGGAGAAATGTTATTCCTTCTCCTTCCATTCTCCTGCCATTGCAGGATGAAATTGATTTAACCTCATTTACTGCTCTCTAGGAAGAAATCATTCAGCCATAAGCCTCCCAGGGAGCTTCCCTTGGCTGTACAAAAGCTCAAAATGTCACTGCATTTACAAATGAACAGAGCCTCTTACTCAAAAGGCTTCAGTGGAGTCACCAGGAAGAACTGTGGCCCACAGGTCTCTTCCTCTCAGGGTGAATATTTTATTGGCAGGATAATGTGTGTGTTTCTCTCAGCAAGGAGAGGTGCCATGGGCTTGGCAGATAAAGTAGCTCCCGGCTTAGGTTCAAACACATTTATAGCCAGGTGTGACCTTTCACTTCTACCTGTGTGACCTGGTTCCAGGAGCAGTGTCCATCAGGTTATGTAAGATCAAATGTACTTGGTCTCAGTTTCGTGGGAGGTATTTCCAACTGCTTGAGCCTTTTCCTAAAACGTGCCTAAAGAGAAACAGTATTCTCAGTGCCCTGCAGTAACGGTGTGGTGGGACCAGGTCACTTAAGAAATCAGGGCACCAAATGGTGCTGAGCTTTCCAATCTTCTCCTGGCTTTGAAAATCTGTTCCAGTGTCTCTATTATGGTGTTAGCCACTGACACCCCTTGTCAGACAATGGGTCCCCTTGTCTCACAGACCCATCCCATACACACACCTCTTGCACATCTACTGCCTCCAGATATACCTGGACCTTATTATCTTTAGTCCCACATAAATGCATGATTGCAAGCAATCTCAGTTACTGTGAGCCATCTTTTCCACTACTCAGCATCTCCCTCCTTGGTTTATCACTGCCTTCCCATGCATGCTGCTTTTTCTTGCCACAGGAGGAGCACATACAATGCTACTGTCATCAGAGTGCAACCACAGAATGCTGATAGTGGCTGTTTCCAGCTTGGTCTAGATTCCTACACAGCTGTTTATTTTGTTAGGGGAACAAGGACGTTAACGTACATAGACTGAGACACATACTTACAGAGCTGCTCAAACCTTTCTGGGAAAAAAATAAAATAAACCTTTCTGGAAGTTTTAATTTTTGTCTCAGACCTTCCTCCCTTGATCCTTTGTTGATGGGTCTTTGTCCTGACCTTATGCTGATTTAGTCCTATCAGGTGTGACCTCCAAGTAACACAGATGTATCCCAAGTCCTACCAAATAAAGTTCTACCAACAGAATTCTTCTTTGCCAGGAACTTATTTCGGATATTTTCTGAGTTTGCATAGGCTTTGCCAGCCAAGGGGCAACATCAGCTATACCCCCTGGAAGAGGTTTGATGGTAGAGCTACTCAGGAAAAACACTGGTTACATGGGTCTGGCCTGTGTTTGTTCCCTACTGACATTGCTTTGCCTTGAAATGGTTTCGCTGGGGGTGAAGAGCAAACATATGTTACAGCAATATCACTTGCAGCGCTACACAGGTGGCTAAATCCATCATCATATGGCATCCACTGCAGGCAAACTAGCTGTGAAACGGCACAACGCCAGCCAAAATCACACATGAATAGACAAATTAAAAAATAACACAACAACCCACTACTTAATCTGAGGCCATGAAACACACAATTCATTAACAGCATATTATTTACAGAATGTGAATTTGAGGAAGCAATTGAAGGAGGAGGGACAGGGAGCTGGGGATATAAAATTCAGAAGGTGCTTTTCACCACTCCCCGTTGCAATATCTCACTGCACAAAAATAAATGACCTGCCTAAATTGTATTTCTTTATTTTTGGTGGGGTTTGTTTTTTTTTCCTTTTTTGTTTTCTTTTTTTTTTTTTGCGTATACAGATGCTTCATGAGCATAAAGTGCATGTACAGGTGGCCATTTAGAACTTAGGCACTTGGCAATTAACTGGTAACTCTCTACAGACTTGTGCATGTACATACATTAAGTGTGCACACTTACCGAGATTTCACACTTTGTTCACCTGTGCCTTTGAAATCTAGGAAGTCACATGTACTTGATGTTGGGCTGAAAGTAAGTGTGACTGCCAAAGGGAATTGGTTCATGTAAAACACAGTAGAAAAGGTAAGAAAAAATGCTTGTCACAGTCAAACAAATTCTCACAATTTGTACTTCTTAGCTCTCTCTCAGGAGAATAAAGAGATTAAAAATTTAAAAGAAACATAATAGAAAACAAAACGAGGCTTTGCAGCCTCTTCTGTTCAAGTGATTTCTCACTTGGCTGAGATACAAACATACACACAGCTCTCTCTTCACACACTCTTCTCCATCAAGTTCCTTTGTACCTGCACAATGTCATTTTAAAAAGGCAGAGTCCCACTTCTCACCAAAAAAAGGTTGGCACAGCAAAAGCACACACCTAAGAGACGCTTCCCACCGAACTGAGAGACTTGCTGAAAACCTTCAGGATAGTGTCAGTCACGAAGAGAAATGCAAAACGGTTACACTTTCTTTTGTAAATAATCTAGTTTAACATGAGAACATTTTTAAATTGCCTGCTTTCTTACTTATATGCCCTACTCATAGAAACTTTAGTGTAATGGCAAGGATACTCAGAACACCTACACTAGCTGATCCCATAAATTGCATGCTTCCGTTTCTGTGAGCCAGATCTCTGTGTTTCTATATGAGCAAAGTCTGTTATGCTTATTGTATGAACTTCCTTCCACAAAAACTAAACTGCAGTTTAATTTACTGATATAGACTGCAGATATACTAGAAAACCCACTTAAGCACACACCACAGTATATAATCTGATTATTAAAATGGTATAGGATTGCAGCATGCAAGGACTTTATTCAAGCAAGTTCAGTCTCAAGCACACCCTTAAGTCTGTCTTGATTCTGTACAGCATATGCTCAAGCCCAACTGATACCCAGGAGGTTTAAATACATACTCAAATTATTTATGAAAGAAGTTGAGGGGAAAAGCATGATTTAATTCTAAAAGGAATTATTCTTTAGTTCAGCCTGTGTTCTCAGGAATTTGATGGCAAACTCCATGGTGAAAAAACCACACTGGTTTTAACACCAAGAAGCCCCTTCCAGATGTATTCAAGAAAGCACTATTGTCATCTTGGTACACAGGAAGAGAAAGTGTACATGCTCCAGCAGAAAAACACCTTAGACAGGCCTGCTTTGCATCTCTGCTAAGGGGCTGTGCTCCTAAAGCTCTGCTGCCTTAATTGTAAAGCATGGGCTCCAAAGGAGTGATTAGACAAAGCTCAGCATTTCACTTGGATTTGGCAAAAAAAATGGGATAGATGTATCTGATAAGTCATGAAGAAATTCTGGTCAATGCTGGAAAAAAATAATCCACACGAACAAAGAGAAAAAAATCAGCCCCATTCAATCTACATAATGAAAATCTGGATTAGTGTCTTTTACAGGAAGACACAATTGAGCATCTTCTCTTTCAAAGCACCACGGAGTACAAACGAAATCAAACTATAAAAGGTTCAGCCAAGTCACATTTTGAATTTAAATTGGTCTTATTTGGTTGGCTTTAGTAATAATTGTCTCTGAGGTAGCCTGGAAAGATATGACCTGAAGGATTTCATGTGCATTCATTCCCTTATCATTTTACTTTTCCCATTTTCTTAAGGCAAACTGACTTGCTAAATTTATGCTGTGTAACCTATCTGCTAGGCTTTCACAGCACGCACTTCCCATTAGCCTTCAAACACTTGAATCAAAGATGATGTCAAAATGAGCAAGTAACTGCAGCTTTCAGTTCCTTAGATTTTAAGACTGCAGCCTGAAATCAAGAAAGAAACCACTCTAAAATCCCGTACAAATATAAATCAGGTTATTCTTAAGCCTCAATTAAACCAGACTTCTGATTTGCCTTTTAGTGACTTTCCTCAGCAACGCAGTTGGACACATGCTCAATAATATGGTTATGTCCTGGTAATAATATACATAAGTCCAAACAAAATAATAGTTACATGCAAATGAAATCAGTGGGGCTTAAAAAAACAGCAGTTAAAAATTAGGGTATATTATAGCATTTTACTGAATATAGCTGATTAGCTGAAATAGATTTCTCTTCTAAATGAATAAAATTAGGCATATATGTTACTTAGAGACAGATTACAGAAGCAGTAGCTACAAAAAATTCCATCTTTATTAATATCAATAGCAATGAGTGAAATAGTTAAAAATATGCACTTTATAAACATGAGGTACCTTCATTCAGATAGAAGTTAAATCACTTTCATAATTTTATAGTTCTTTACATGCTTTTTTCCTTCAAACACCCTCTAATCTAAGAACCTCGTAAAACTGTCCTTGCAGAGATTCCATAAATCAAACACTGCAGATAGCAAGAGCAGAGATGTATCAAAAAATGTATACCCTGAAAGAGATCTCTGATCCCAAACAAAAATCTCTGAAATATTTCTGGAGTGTGAGTTTTGGCCAGATGCGCAGAGCAGGTGCTCACAGTTTTCTCTGAGCTCCTCTCCTCTCAAAAGCCAAATCAAACCAACCAAAAAAGTCTTATTTGGAATCACAGATTTGATTCAAGCACGGCTGAGCACCTTCCAGAACCCTGTTACAAACTACATTACTTTTTAATAAATTGAAGATGAAATATTTATTTCATCTTTTCCTAGAGCTGTCAGTGGCACTGAATACCTGCTGGATGACCTGAGACTCAAAGAGATGGTGATACCGTATTCTCAGATTTGAAGGCAAAAAACTGGCAGGGGAGGTGAAGCTGCAGATATTGTAGCCTTGCCACATTAAAACTGGACACTTCCAAGCAAATGGACCATACGCATTATTCTGTGTGGCACCTGACGTTCCATTAAAATCTAATAAAGCCAGTTCAGAGTAGCTTCTGTCTCATGTCACAGAGGCTCTCTGACCCGGCACATTTTAGTACTCAATAATTTAAATACTGCATTAGCACATTTAGTGAATGTTCCCTGAACGGTAGCATGCCACAGATCACTGGTGATTTCAAGAGCAGGCAAGACAAAATGGTTGTGACTTTGTTTAAGACAACATATCCACAGGATGGGGAAGGATTCACAGCCCCTATATGAGCAAGCACAGCATACCTCAAGAGCCAAACCTCTCATCTTCAGCTTTCAAAGATTACTTTGATCAAAAGAACTCTGTGCCAGGCCCTGGTCAGGAGTCCTTCTGTAACGCGTTGGCTGCAGCACCAAGTGTTCACGCCTGCAATGACCACATAAGGTTCGATACCAGTAAAGAGTTTCTAAGTGCCCAAAGGTCAGAGAAGCTGTGGAGAAGAGCAGCCTCAGCCAGGGAACTGGTTTCTACAAACTTCCACGTCACAGGATCCTACCAGTTTCTTTTCCCCTCCCTTTCAGGCCAGAGAGCTCCGCAAGCTGAGGCAGGTGGGTGAGGGTCAGTTCTCTCTCTGAGAGGATGAGACCTCAGATCTGACTGCAATGGAGCGAGCTCTACCTGCAGCCACAATCAGCACCATGGAGAAGAGATTCAAGAGCAGGTCTGAGTTGCTTGTGCATGCTGAAGTCCTTGTCACCCCTGCAAATTAAAGCTATTGCTGCTAAGCCAGGAAAGCTGCCAGAGAGAGTAGGATTGAAAAATGAGTCTCATTTACACTGGAAAACGAGGGCAGTACACAGTCCCAACACTCTGCTCTCCAACCTATTGGATACCCAATCTGAGCTGTGTATGGGTACAACAGCTCAGATCTGCAATGTAGTGTTGTTCTGATGCAGTGGGGCTCATCGGCTTGGGTGGCTACATCGCTTCTTACTCCAATCTGTTTTAAACCTGTATGTCTCCATATTACAGGCTAGTTGAACAGAACTGGCAGCTGTGTACTAGAAGACAGGAAAAAGGAGCAAATTATCCCAGCTCTGACAGTTGGCTAGCAGCAAAATGAGAGGAGAAGCCAAACCCTGCTGGAGGGCCACTCCCCAAATTGTACTTCCTCCAAGGTAACAATTACCTATCTGGCACGGCTCTTACAAAAAGAAATGCTTTTAGGAATGCAACAAACCGGTGAGTAGGTGAGTAGATACTATCACACTTGTGGTAAGTGGAACTAAAGAGAATCAGGAAACCTTTGGAGAATTCAGAAATGGCAAAAAAGTTTCTCTTAAAAAATGGCTGATTACAGCAATATTTATTTTGTAACAGTGAAAATAGTAGGCAAGCAATTCACAAAAGGCTGGAAGGCCCTGAGGGTGGTTAAAGTGGGGATGACTCTGAATTTCACAGTACAATCCAAACAGAGTGAGGAAAGGTGCAGCATGGTGTTTTGGCACTGGAGATTGCCATATTCATTTTACTCTGAACATCACTAAAACCCAAAGCTAACTAAAAACGTTCTATCCTGAAATTACCTTAAAAACTAAGTATACTGCCAGCCACAGTACTTTGGAGCTGAAGGCATCCAAGTGGAGACCAATTGCCCAAGCTCAGAGCTCCAAAGAAGCCTCGGATTTCCTGGGTCCAAGGCTCATGGCAAATCCCATCTGAGGAAAATGTCAATCTGAATTATAACTTTTTAATGTGACTCATACCACATTCCCTTTGAGAGAAGCAAAAAGCTTCTCTGAAACAAGACTCTCATTCTAAGCCTAATTCCAGGCAGATGCAAAGGCTGCGTTATCCCAAAAACTGTGCTCTTGTGCCAAAATTTATATGATGCCGGGGGCATTGCACTGCACAGGAAAATCCCCATACAAAGCTACGTGATCCCCTTAAGGGAGAGAGTGTTTATTACCTGCAGTGTCTTTTTAAATTAGTAGTAAGACTTCCAGTTGACTTAACACTAGGACGGGAGAGAAAAGCAAGCAAAAAGAAAAACTGCACATGGTAAACACAACCCACCATTGTTGCATAACTTAGCCCTGCTGCAATACTTTTCACACAAAGATTTCCCTTTACAAGCATTAATCAGCAGGATTTGCTCTTGCTTTTAAGTGTACAGAACTGGAAGGAAATTAGTAGACTGTGATGTAAATTTAATTACATTACTATGCAGTAAAAGTAGGTCCTTGGCAGAAAATGTTATTACTATACTACTTATTGGTTTAAATATTAAATACAACTCTCTTCTTCAGAGCTCGTCTTCTAATTATACTTTTTATTTTCTAACATATATTTGTCTTCCTAAAAGCATTTTGGAAACTAATGACAACTTCCAGGTTGGCTGGATTCCATTATTTTTAATACAGCCAAGTGACATTTAATTTGAAATCTGACATCACTTTAAAATATTAATAAGATCAGGGTAGTTTTACACTGTATATTCATCTCAGTGATTGAAAGGAGCTTGATAAAGTTGGTGCAGGCACACCTTAAAATATGAAAAATTTGTATCAATATGCAGATGAATCTAAATCTATAGAGACAAAAGAGTAACACAGATTAAGCTGAGCAGCTAAAGCACCAATTTTGTTGCCAATTATTAACAAAGCCAGAATTCTCCTTGAATTCTACCCAAAGGGAAGGCAGCTCCTGGAACTCCCTATGAGAGAGGAAGGATATTATGATCTCCCATAGGAAGCCATATCACCCAACTCCTGGAGCAGCTCCACACACAGCTACTGCCAACATCACACCTTCAACGTAAGCTGCCTTGCTGACAAACATTAGAGCTGTCCAAGGCATCATTATGGATGCAGTATGTAATCACTTGAACTGCTGGCAACTCTCTTCCTAGGGAAACTGACATTTCCAACTCACCCTCCCATTTAAATCACTCAATTTTCATTCAAATTCACTTCAGTGGCTTGGACCATGGTGGACCAGCGATTGAGAAGACAATTGTTAAAGCTGTGGTCCAATAGCTGTTAAGTCTGAGGAGATGTTAAACTCCTTTTTAGAACCATACTAGTTTGAACAGTAGGAGCCAGAACACAAAAGCAGTGTGTGTGTGCAGGAGCAGCAACGAGAGGGTGGACAGAGCTCCTCCAAACGGCTGGAAGAAAAGGTAAAAAATGGGCTTTGCTTTAAACTTAACGCCAGAAAACAACACTGAAACACAGAGAGGGCAGAACACGTGGGAAATCCATGGAAGCATGTACATATCATGACCCTAAGAGGGAAGAGGAGCTGAAACACAGCTTTTTTCCTAGAGTGCCAACACAGAGAGAACTGAGTTTTCGAATCTGAAAGAAGGAAAATGCCTCCTGTGTTACAATTCCTAGTGTGACTCATGAGAGCAAGCTTGGCATACATTTTTTTCACAGAAACATGGCCAGATCAAAAATGTACAACTGACAGATTTACTTTTTCCAGAACATCAGGTACCAAAGATGTACAGCCTTAAAACTGCAATAGCGACAGACAGTGCAATGCATTCAGTGCAAGACGAGGATGGCAATGGCAAGTGATGAGAAATCCTAAAACTGGCAGAGTTAAAACCCAGTTCTATATTTATTATTTTAACCACATACTGTGCCAGTCCAAGCCATCTTTGTAGATGATGGTGCTGCTTAGTGGTCACAAAGCAGTACAAAAGTTGTGGTTTGGATACATAGTCAGACTAGTAGGGGCTTGGAGAGTCTTCCCTCAGTTTCTGGAGGATGGATATAGCTTCTTTGCCTGAACAAAACAGAATACTGTATTTCTCAGGAGTTCATGAGCTATCAGTAAAACTGCACTAGTCCCTCATTACACTTACTTCAATATCATGCATTGAAGAATTGAATTTTCATCTCCCCAGTCCTACACTCCTTGCAACAAGAGGATGAAATATACTCTGAACCTTCATAATGGAGCACTCTGTAACCATTGTTTTTGTCTCATTATTCTGACTCTGCCTCAAAGAGGAGACAGCAAATTAGTCTGTGTGAAAAAGACTGAAGAAAGTATAACATGGTGCTCATTATTGCCACTGAAAACTGCTGAAGGTGCAACAGTTCTGAAGGAAAATTCTTTTGAATGTCAGATTTACAAGAAAGCAATCAAATCCAGACTCCGGGCTAGCTGAAAGTCCAGCTACTGTCACATGCAGTGATGACACAAGGGATCAGAAATTCCAATATAAAAGCCGAAAGCATTTTATGCAGCCAACAGAATAAGATTAGCAAATTCAGTTCAATCACATTTTTTCATGTTGTGGTTTTTTTTGTTTTGTTTTTTTGTTTGTTTGTTTGTTTATTTGGGTTTTTTTCATGGGAAGCCATGGGGAAAAATAGAATGGTTGGTTGCCAAATGTTGACAGTTGCTGTTTGAAACACGTAAATATTGTAGTTACTTTAAAGGTACTAATTGTCTCATTTATTACACATTTATTAATTTATTTCCTCTTGAAATAATTTCTGGAGACATTTTCATGTAAATGTAAGCACCCTTCAGAATTTTTCATGTATCACTATTCCATTCTTGACATTTTAACCCACATTGTAGTCAACGTTTTTTGCCTGCCAGAAAAATGGAAAAGGAAACAAGTTTTGGTATATTCAAACACTTCAGTGGTACCCAATCCTTCTCTGCACAAGTAAAATCAACTCAGAATTACCCAAAATGTGCAAAGAAAGTAAAACCACTAACACCACGTTACTTTTTCCTTGCATCTGTTGAAGTTCATATATAGTCGATTACCTTAACATTTGATAATGTAGCCACCTGACTTTCTGTTTTATAAGTGGAAAAGTAAAGGTACTTGGTCTTCAAAACACCCTACCATAAGCATACTATCGCCACTAGAGGTATAAAAAAATACAGCACAGATCTCATTAATTTCAACTAGACCAATGGACAGAATGTGAGAGACTGAGGCTTTACAGAAAGAAAAAGACTGTTATTCATGCTACCTCCACTTTCATAGTTTTTGCATTAAAGAAAGCACACCTCAGATGATCACTCTCAGAAACCAGAATACACTAGAGATGGCTAAGAGAACACTGGTGATTTAACGCCTCAGTCTTTCTGTTCTGTTAACAACAGTGATACTTAATTGATGCTATTTGTTCAGTTTTCACAAAAGCCTTTCACAGATGTTTATCAGACAGAAGTGGATAATCAATTTAATTTGTCTAGGATGATCTTCAGTTTAGCCCACCAAAGCCAAAGATATTAGCACCCATCCTAAAATGTGACTTACTATCTAAAAGCAACAAATCTATCTCTAAGCATCAGATTATTTTCTACAGAGAACTTGAAAAGGCTAAATCAGCTGAAATAAAGACAGCAAGGATTCTCATCATTCCCTCCACTGGCATTTGCCGTTCACATGACTTCTCTTTGAAGATAAATTAGCAACTACATATGCTAAGGAGAAAACAGGCTCAGCACTGAAAAAAAAAGTGCATGGTGTCCTATGTATTCATTCAACCTGTATGTGCATTTAAACTTTTTGGTACTTTAAAAGTAAATGCCTGTGCTCATTGAATATAAATATTCATATTACAAGGGAATTATTTTAAGACAATATTTAAAACTGCAAATTTTTGGTAAACCAGGAAACAATGAAAAACCCTGGTAAAAAGTGCTATAAAATTATGCTTTTACTAGACCCCATCTAGTTACAAAAGTACGTCTATACAATATTAAAAAAGATATTTTCTCTCTCAGGAATGCCAAACACCATTCTTCATGAATATGTAAAATTAGATGTTCTCTGTGAGTGAGAAGTAGTAATTAATTCAGTGTTAAACATCACAACCTATTACTTGAACTCCATGGCAACCAACATTGCCAAAAGAGAAAATGAAATTTCAAAGCCTATTTTTAAGTTATTACAGTTACACATTTCCCAAAATTTCAAAGCAAGGTTGTGCTGTTTTTGGATACAGACAATTTAAGTTAACTTCTCTAACTGGTAAAAGATTGAAGTGACAACTAATGATTTTTACTTTTATTTTAAAAATAGCTTGATGTCAGTGGAGAGGAAAGTAGCCAATATTCACAGTAGTCACTCTGTGGTACGCACAGCACTCCTAGGGATGTAATCCCAATGGTTTTCACAGTTTCGGACACTTTGATGTCACTGACTGTTCTGAATGAACAGGCTCTTGCTGGGGTTTTAGGTTCTGACCTTAATGTCCAAACCAGTGATTTTTACCCTTGAACCTACTAAGGATGAAGGTAGGCTGAGGAAAGCCACAGACAATCAGCGTATCTCCAAAATACTAATAGTCTGTCTTAAATGGGGATGTTTGTACCTTTGTGTTTTCTTCTTTACTCAGACAAAGCCATAGGGGACTACAACAGAGTCCACAATCTTTGGCTTAGGAAGATGGGAACAGCAAATTAAAAATCAATGACATTCAGGAAGGCAAGTTCCAGCACACAGGGAGGCGTGACCACAGCTCTCTAGGAATGCTGGTGTAAAGGAAAAGGGTAGTAAAGAGTGGCATGTCCTCAGAGAAAACACAGTAATGGCAGAAATACAAGTCCTCCTCTGGGTGGAGGTAAGATAGCATACACAGCTAGAGGACAGATTTGACCACGCATTGAGCACATCCCGTACCTTAAATTCAGACGTTTTAAAAGCACCAGGTCAGTCTCTCGAGGACAGGTAAGAAGTACAGTATGAGCTGATACTTTTCAAAGCCAGGCAAGACAAGGCCATAGATGCAATTAACAAAGCATCAGGAATAACAAGAAAGTGTCAAGAAGTATTTTAATATAAGAAGACAGCCAACAAAAGTGTCTGTCTGCTACTCAGTGAAACTGGGACCTTGTTTAGCAATGTCACAAAGCTGAAATTGGAATGCCTTTTTTTGCATCATCATTTTATTAAACATCAATTAGCTCTCATACTTAGTACCAGCAATAGATGGTGATATGTCAGTCTTGATTCAGGAAATAAAAGGATTAAAGAATACCTTGGTAAATCAGACATTTTCAGTTTGGTCTGGCTTTTCTTGAAGAGCTGCTGGATGAGCTGCTGGCATTTATCTGGGAGGTCCTCTGGGATACACTGAGTTACCAGAAGACTGAAAAATGGCAAACAATTAAAAGGAGGAGCCACAGACCTGTAAATTGAACAGCTTAGCTTCAATTCCCTGAACTGTAACAGAATAAATAATCAAACTACTTGTAAATTCCTAAAAAAGAACCCAAGAAAATGAGTAACAGACAGCATGAATTTGTCAGGAAGAACACCCATCAAACCAATCTAATTTCCTTCTATGACAAGATAATGGCCTTTGGGGAATGGAGAAAAACAGTAGCTGTCATATTGCTTCGTTAAGTAGTTTTGACTTTGATCTCATGTGAAATTCTCTAAAACAAGGTGGAAATGTTAGGATGCTCTAGAAATGTTTGGAAAAGGCTATTAAAACATACTTGACTCATCATAAGTAGATACATGCATGCATTAAATGGTATTACAAAGGGAAGTGTCCTAAGTGCGGCATTACTGAATATTTGTCTTAATGAACTGAAGGAGGGCAAAAAAAGTTTGTTAAATAGCACTCAGCTGAGAGAGACTTTAAGTATATTGGAAAGCAGGACTTCAAAATTCCCCAGCAAACTGGAGAATAGGCTGAATTGCATGTGCTGCTTGTGAGCAATATAATGTTCTATATCCCTGCAGAAATAATTAGGCACACCACTACGAGTGAGGAAACACATGGCTATAGGGAAGACAATCTGTAGATCCAAAATGTACACAGGATAACTGTTTCATCGTACTGTTGGGAAGACTAAAATCATTTTACAGCAGTGTATGAGGAGAGGTAGAGCTTATGAGATGCACAAAGTAAATCTTTCCACTCAAATTCAAAATGGTACCGGAGCACCTGCTCAGTTTGGTGTGCTGCATTTCAAAACAGGAATGACCACCTGAAGCAAGCTCACAGGCAGAATAGCGAAGATACAGCTTTGGAAAACATGACTTAAGAGGAAAGACTGAACAAACTGGGCTTACTGTCTTGAAAAGACTGACAAAAATTTACAAGCAGCAGCTACTTCAAAAGAGGAGGAAACAGTCTGTTCTTCATGCTCAGAGGATTTAAGTGCTGAAACTGCACAAAAACCCCCCAAGGTTAGACGTAATGAAAAGCAGAATGAAATTAACTTAAAGAGAAACAGTGGCTAGAATAGGATGCCTGGGGACGCTCTGGCACCTCCATCACTGAAGGTCTTGAGGAACAGGTGAGAGTGACATCTGCTTTTAGAGCACAGAAAATGAACGTAGTCTTAGGACCTTACAAGTTCTGTGAAGGACAGACAAAAGGATCGTTTGCAAGGTATCCAGAAAAGAACGAAATCTGGATGACCTTTTGAAACAATTCAGTATTAGACATGCCTCTGTCCTTACCAGAGTGTGGAAGGAACAGGCACAACAGTTCTGCAAAGAGAAGCACTTTTTTTAACACACAACTAAGGCTAAACCAGGCAGTGCTGGGTACTTTAGTGATGCCTACTGCTACAGTCAAAGCACGTTTTGTGTGTCAGAGATTGCCAGATTAGGTTTCATTTAGGAATCAGACACAGTCAGAGAGGGAAATTTCATTAGACACAGGCAACAGGTGAGTATCTGAATGAATAAAACACTCAGTTACCAGGGAGCTCACACCACCTGCTGGATTGCTGTTTCTGCGTCCTGAGCAAGCCAGCACTGCCTGAGAGTGCAGAAGCTTCTGCCTGCGGTGATTTGAAGATATTAGCAATCCACTTCCAGCCCAAAAAGGAAGCCCTTTGGTCAAGTTCTCATTGCAATTCTGTTCTTTCTAAATTATTTCTCAAGAAAGTTTAAAAGACAAATTTCCTTTTCAAGTCACAAGATCAGAGAAGGAAAGAGGAAAAGACACTTGACAGTAAGTGGACAAGAGTCTGAGTTCTGCCAGCAGGCTACTGGATGAGATAAGAAATCATGGAGCTAGGCAAAACTTCTGCTGATTCCCTCTTGAGCAGATCTACGAATAAAGAGTTGCAGTAATTAGTCAGGTAGCTGCATTCTGCTCAAAAGCAAGACTTCACCAATAAATCTTACCAGCTGAGGTTTAAAAGAATGATCAGCATTCTCTCCATTTTCTGTGATGATGCCATTTGGGGAACCTGGAGTTGAAAGTAATTACATTATGGATGCACTTCATATACCAGCGAAACTACAAAGCATCCTGCTCTGTAACTTGCTGATATTCCAAGGCTGCTCCTCAGCTGATAGAAAATGGCCTGACTCTGCCCGTTGCAGGGGCGCTATGTGAGTTTAAACTGCTGATGATGTGCATTTACATTTTCATTGGACTACTGAGGAATCTCCACCATACGGGAGTAATCAGTCAAGGAGCACACCTGCTGAAAATGCTAAGACATTGCAGTGGTTGATATTGTACTGAAAAGGATTGAATGAAACATTCATTCATGTATGTCATCTGTGCCATGAGCAGCATTTTTAATAGTTTTTTATCTAATATTCTCACAGAGTTTAGGCAACACCTCCAAAGCGGCTAAACCCTTGATGGGTAATCCCACTGAAAATATTTTCTTATAAATGAAATGCACTGCATTCAGGAAATACCACTAAAATTTACCACTAAATCATACTACTGCCATCAAAGTGTAGGAAAAAAAATACACCATACCAAAAAACCAGGATAAGGAAATGGAGAATGCTGCAGTGCAGAGTCTAGCACTCTGCTGGCAGTGCTGGGGAGGGACAAGCACGGCGGTATGAGAACATCACCCGGGGAAGTGAGATGAAACCAGTGGACACGTCATGAAGGTTTTAACACCACTGATTCTGTTGCTGATTTTCACACACCTAAGACCGGCTCAGTAACAGTGACCAAACTTTCTTTCCCAAAGCGTTAGGAAGAAAGCCTGAAGTACATAATTGGGGAATAATTGCCACATGCAATAAATAAGGCAGTTTGAGAGTGGCACTTGGTCTCTGAGCTGTGACATTTCTGATCAAAGAGCAGTGCACTCTCAGTGAGAGGCTACCACTTCCCTGCCACAAACCACTGCTTTCACAAGTGGATCCCAGCTTCCAGTTACCTACTACGAAATGAGGATGTAATTGGTATGACTCAAGCTAGCTAATTTTAAGAAAATATCTTAGAGCATCCATAAGACACCCTGTAATAAAATGCCATGAACTCAAAAACATAATCAAAACCACACTGGGTGTTTCCCAGACACATCTGTGGCTCTCAGGAATTCTTTCCCCTAAATGCTACTTCAACTCTTACTGCTTATTTTTTCACTCACCTGGGCAGCTCGCATGTTTAGGAAGCCTGTGCTATGTGGTGTGAGAAGCTGAGCTTTCAAATCAAGGAAGAGCTACTGCACATGCCACGAAGGCAGTCAGACCGTAGAGCTGACAGGGCAAGATCCTATGCTTCCAAGTCACAAAATTAATTCTGTTTATACCACTCTTCCTCTTACCATACTGAAGAAATAACTCCAAATGATTAGAAAACAAAAGAGTTTGCAAAAATTGTACATATGAAGGATACAGATAAAAAACTCAGAAAAAGTAGGTTTAGAAACTTACTAAAAATATCATTTCTTGAAATACTCCTTTTCTCCACAAAAACACAGGGCCTCTGCATTTTAATGCATGTCTCTCAAACAGTTCCTGATTTCCTAAATCAGTTTGAGGGCTATTTTAAGATTAATTTGATATTCTATTGCTATTTAATGACTGCCTGGAAATTGCACAGGAGTGTCTAAAGCAATAAAGCCATTTCTGAAGTCAGGAAAAAGTAAAAAAAAAAAATTCAGATGGGGGCTGGAGACTACTCATCAGAAGAAAGATAAAATTATATTAAGTTTGTTTTCTCCCTTAAACTAAAGTATGTTTGCTGATGGTGTGAGGTACATAATAAAAAGACATCCATTATCATATCACACATTCTTCAGATCCTTATTTTTGTATTCTTAAACACCATGCTACAAAGTGTAGAAATAAACGACATTTGCCTAAAAGAAAATACTTATTCCTGAATCAAGTACTGAGAATACAACAGATGAGGGGGAAAGATAAAAATTTAAACCTGTTTGGAAAGGTAATTTTTCAGTTCTTAGTTCCAAAGATGATGCCTCAAGCCACAGAAGTCAGGAATCCTGCGTTTGCAGGGGTGGGATTTATTCTGAGATTGAAGATAATTAATTAATTATCTATGTGTGAGATAGACTTCTAACCATCCCCTCTGGAGAGGTCAGAGAGCCATCACCTGGTGTGTTTCTCCCTTAGGACGAGATGAATCTGTGTCTCCTTGCTTCCAGGTCTGCAGAAGGCAAGGGAGGAGCAGAGTAAAATACAGTCAGAAAAAACCCAAACCCAAACAGCCAGTGGCTACACAGGAACCCCACGGCCATTCAACACTGGCTGCTGTCACATTGTCCCTTTCGGCAAGTGCCTCTCGATCAGCTTTGGTAAGCTTTATCCAAGTTTGAAAGAGGAAGAGAAGCCTCCAAGCCAAGGGGCTTCCTACAAGTTTGGTGAAAATGAAAGACTTGAATTAGCCCTCTGAAGGTCCAGGGTAGGAGGGACACAACTATTTAGTTTTCTTTTTGTTGGTATTTCCATTTGATATCAAATCGTTTGATATGATGCAGAATTAGTATTTATCCTCACACAGCAGGAAAAAATTAAGATGGGAGCACACCAGATAAAATGCTCCAGACTTCATGATATGCAATAATGTTATTGCATATTAAGTTTGTTTATCTAGCACTGTCACACAGCTTAAATAGACACACACAAACCATGCATTAGGAAAACATTATTAAAGTTACTAGATGAAACAGACTTTTCCGCTTCTCAAGGTTGCCTGTACAACCCTAACTTTGGCCCTTTTGTCTACATCCTTCATAATACAGTTCTTAATTACGTCCACATCCTCGTTTTTTAACCTAACCTTTGCATCATTCAGCACACAGAATAGATGATGTTCACTTAATGAGCAGCTGTCTTCTTCCTTTCTTCTTCTTGTTCAATGTGTGACCCTTTATCTTATTCACTGTAGATTATTCGAACTGGACTCTCAAAGCAGCATAAACAATTTTGTGGGGGTTTGTGAGCTGTGTGATATTTAAGTTCTCTATAATCAGTGACAAGATTATCCACTAAAATCTAATAAATCTTGACTAAACATAAGCTTACTGTTTAGATCATGCTTATTAGTTTTGCTTATTAATTTATATGGGCAGATTTGTCCAGAGACAGCAATGGGCATTCCTCTCACCAAACTGCTGGTGGGATGCATTGCCCCTACCCAAAAAAATGAATGCATCTTTGAAGACAGCCAGGAGAGCATACTGCATTATTGGGTCTCCCTAGCTGAAGGTTTGATGAGACCAGAACTGTAGGTAAAGTCACTGTTGTTTGGGCTGGTGCAGCTTACACCATGGTGTGTGGCTCTGGTCTGATCCTGAATGTTGGTTTGGGGATCTGTCCAAAATTTCGCATGAAATAATTCACCAGCAGGCTTATACCTATCCTGCAGCATGTCAACCCAAACAGAAGCAGTTTGGCAAAACTGTAAGCAGCTGAGAATAAGTTTTTAGCACGGTAGCATGAAAGGGTGTTTATAGTCCTAGTGGTGATTTTGTTAATAGAGGAGTGTGCTGTTGGCATCCACGGTGGGCTGATTACAGTATAAAGCACCGCGGTGAACTGAACTGTGACGCCTTCTTGGCACAGAAGCACCGACATCTAACCCAACTGGTGTTCATCTTGTCAAACTGGAAATCGAATAGCTGCCACTGAGGACAGCAAAGGCAAAGGGAAGTGCAGACCACAGGAAAGCATAATGCTCTGACAGATGAGAATGAAAAGGCAAAGCTAAAGTCAATTCTGGGCAAAGATGCCAGCTATTGCTAAATCTTGCTTGACTGGAACATGAGACAAGTAGGAGCTGAAATTTGCTCATCCTTTGCCTTGCTAAGCTGTAGTCTGTAAAGAAGAAGTCAGTCCTTGGAATCTGAAATAGCAATGGTGGCTTCAAAAATCATGAGTTGTTGATTTTGTTTTTGTTTTTGTTTTAAAATAGGTACATTGTTCAACAGTTCTAAATTTACGCTATTTTGTGACCTTATTGATATATTCTCTCCTGCTTTCTCCACACAAAGTGGAGAAGGGAAAAAAATTCTAAAAGTGGACAGTCATTGTGTCAGGAAATTAATGCTGGGTATTAAGAAAAGGAATGTATTTCATGCAATCTTTTCCTGTGGGACTCAAAACATCCTTTTTCCTGGTTAGCCGCCCTTTGTTATTAAGTTGGCCTTTGCCTTTCCATAGTGTTAGATATGACAGTGATAAGGTTGAAGAAATCTACTGGAAGAAGATTTAGTAGCCCATTTCTCCTGACCTTTGGCCCATTTTCATTTTTTCATAAAACTCCGAACTACACATGTTTATTACAAAGCAACTTAGAATAGAGGCACAGGCACTGAGGTTCATCCATTGCACTTCCGAAACTGAAGTGGATGCATTAATCTAGAAACACAGATGTCTTCAAATGTAAACCATTAAAACTCTGCCCATAGCAGGAATCTCCCACAGCAGGAAACATAATCTGGTAGAATTTTGTTTCATATTCATTTAGATTCCAGTAGTTACAGCATTATACAATGAATTGGCTGTTTTCCACGGAGTACGTCCTGGGAAACTATTCAAGAAGGAATGATAAATAGATCAGTGAACTTATATTTCCATGTCAGTAGGAGGAAGACAAGTGAGAAATCTGAGAGTGTTGCTGGAGTGATAAAAGGATATTTAATAGCAACCAAGTATAAAACCCAAATTAAGGATTTGAAAGTCAAACAGGAGTCAATTTGACAAATACCAATACAGCAATGTAAATGTAAATTATCCATTACTCTCATTTCCTAGGGGACTGAGAGTTTATCAGATTTATGCATCCTCTTGGTTAGACACTGTGCCAAACAGCAGTTAGGATTTCTATACAGCCAGAGCTACACACGGCATGACTAATGGCAACAAGGCACTGGACCAGAAGCCCAGAAGTTCGCCACCCACATTGCTGCAGCCTGCTTGGTGAAATCAAGCTTCAAACTGGGAAGCCAGAGCAGCACTCCACCCTTGTAAAACAAAAGCAGCTGACTGTGCACCACACAGATTATACATCTTTGACAAACCATGCTTTCTCAAGCTCTTTCAGCATGAAAGATGCAGCTGTAGTGCTCTGGATTGCACTGAAGCTGACAACTGCTCCACTCTCACCCTCCCTGTCTCTCCTCCCAGCACCTCCAGTCTGTGAGCAGTGGCTGTGGTAATCCAAAGTTTTAAAATAATACATGTGGTAAAGAAAAGGTTGTGTGTCTGGGGAAACACAAATAGGTCCACATCTTTCCTGAGAACTCCAGAGCTGGACACAGTACTCCAGGTGGGGTCTCACCAGAGAAACGAAGAGGGGGAGAATCATCTCCCTCAACCTGCTGGCCACGTTTCTTGTTGTGCAGTCCAGAATATGGTTGGCCTTGTTGAACCTCATCTTGAGCACACACTGCTGGCTCATGTCCAGCCTCTCGTCCCCCAGCACCCCAATCCTTCTGGACCGGGCTGCTCTCAATCACCTCATCTCCAGCCTGTGTTGATACCAGGGCAACCCATGTGCAGGACCTAGAGCTTGGCCTTGTTGAACCTCACAAACGCTCACCCACTATTTGTATATTTTCTCTCAGATTAGTTTAAATGGGCATTTATTTACAAAAAAGTCCCTGACATTTTATCAGGCTGCAGAATCATCTGAATTCCAGTTGACAGGTAGGAAACCACAGCAGCATATGTACAGTATAGTAAAAGGGCAGGAAGCCCAAGTTTGCTACCATCAGCTGCTCCAATTAACTGCTTAACTGACTACAGTCCTTGATTTTCCTTTCCTTGCAATTCCAAACACCAGGCTGCTTTGGTCCTTCCATCTCTACACTTACTAGCTCCCAGCTTTGTAGAGGCTTCAGTAGAGTGGATGCCACTAGGTGAACACTACAATGATTTTACCTGTTGTTCAGCTTGGCTCCAGACAGTGCTGATGTGCCAAAGCACACACCCTCCACAGTGCCCGATGATTATTTTTCTATAGGGAACACCCTTGCAGCAAGAAGAGAGGCTGTTACCTGACATAGGTGACATTTCATAGCCGCTGGTCACGTTAGTTGGCCTTGACCCTTCCCTGGCCTCAGGACCTGCAACCATCCTGCACCACTGTTCAGAGTCACAAGACCCCCAGCAACAGAAAAGCTTGACCACTGCTGCATGTCCGCCTGTCCTGCAAGGGGCACTTCAGCAACTCTGAACTCTATCACAGGTGAGCAAAAACCTTCCCAAAATGACAATGGCAGAGCAAAAGGAGAACACCCTCCTCCTAAGCCAAGTGCCACTCTGCATAGCAATTTTTTCCAGAACAAAATCTACCAATTTCAGATCCTACCCTTTAACTGACTGGACTCCTTGCAAAGCATCCAGTCCCTCTCTGCTCAGCTGGCACTGGGAATCAGGAATTAATGTTTGATTACTTTTCCTCTGCTGCTGACGGAGGGAGGTAGCCAGAGAACCAGAGCTTTTGTATCTATCCAGAACACATTCTTAGCTATTCAAAAGGATGATTAGGAAACTCAAGTGGTACAAAGCTTTAAATGGAGAAACTCCAGAAAGCCAGCAAAATTGATAAAGACACAATTACCTTGCACTTGTAACATTACCCCCTCACATTCACACCAATTTAAATTCCGCTTTTTTTTTTAAGGTAAAATTCCAGTAAGTATTCATGCATGCCATATTTTTCAGAAAAACTGATGAAAGGTATTTGAGAGACAAGTAGTATCTCAGTGCTCAGAAACCCATTCCATAATTCAGAAAAGTAAATTTTACTCTTTTCCATACTTATTTAACAGCCTTCAGGAGACCAGTTCCTTGTTATGTATTTGGAGAGCAGCATTTCTTTGCTGTCTGTTTTGCTCAGCCTCTTTTGAGAAGGTAATACAGAGTGAGGGGGAAAAAACACCACTAATTATTTCCATTTCAGTTTGTTTAGTGATTCCCAGCTGGGAATTACACATAAAATACACTTCTCTAGAGGTTGCATATCTTTACAGAAGCAGCATGGAAATGGAAATGCAAATATCTGGAGCAACGGGCATCTTGGTTTTCCCAATAAGTTAAATCGTAAAATGGTTCGTGTCATTGCAGAGAGCTTTATGGGCATCGTAAGAGACTTGTTTTTGACAAGAATTGTCCTTCTTCATCATTAAGGCATATTTATGGGAAGGAGACAAACCTAACTCATTACTTATGCCTGGTTTTCCTTCTGCTTTTAAGTACCTAGTTTGGGGAGTGAGAAGAAAGAATCAACACTACCTCCAAAGATTCCCCCACCCCTGTAGAATATTTTATTAGGGTTTTTAATGACTGTCACACAAGACAGATGGATTTTGAAAAATTTCACTCATATGGGCAGAAAACCTCAAGAAAAGAAACTTCCCTCTCTAATATTCAGTGAGGCTAAATGTGGCTGAACTGCCTCCAAAAACCAGTGGGATTTTTTTTATCGCCCTGGGATTCAGCCTAGGACCCAGAAGTAGCATATATGGATCAAGGACCCATAAAAGTAGGTGTTTGGGAGCACACATCGAACTTTCTCCCTCCTCTTCACACTGAATAAAGAGGGGACACAACTAAAGGGAACATGCCTTAGGATACACCTGACATACACCTGAGGTAAAATGAAGGCCTGCACCAGTCAGGCCTGCAATGCCAAAGAAACTCCTCCATTAAGTCTTCATTTTGTGGCAGAATGGTGCACTGAAGCACATGCCTTGAACTACTACCTTCAAATAAAAAACTCTTTTATTCAGCTATATCACTATCCATATCACAGCAAACTTGAGGCATTGCTGTTCATTTCAGTGGCCCAGTGACATTTTTTAATTCTGCAACTTGCCTGAAATACTCATGTATAAGATAGGGTTTAAGAAACAAAAAAGGAAATTTTACAGTAATTATACCTGAGTATGTGTTTAAAGACAAGGTTAAAAATTAGATAATGAATCCACAAACTCTAGCAGAATCTGGATCCAAAATTACATGCAAACTTTAGGGTTTGTCTTACTGTAGAATCCATTTTTCACCCAGGTCAGAAGCAGTCCCTGAAATGCTGGAGCAGGTTTGGTGGGCTCATGGAGCAGTTTCTCTGGTTACTGGAAACCAATCTGCAAACTGTGAGTCGGCTTACATAGCCCACAAACAGAGGCAGACATCAGTGTTAAGCCACAGGCAGGCTATTCCAGAGCATATGGCAAAGGAGGGCAGGTACATGGAGCCAGCACAGCAGTGCATGATTGGGCACTCTTGCAAGCACTGGGTGTCTCCACAAAAATCAGATGTAGTTTAAGCTTTCCCATGAAGAAACCTCATCTGTCCTGTGTATTGCTCTGTGCCACCCCTCAGAACCTCTCTACCATTTTTGTCTCTTTCTCTTCTTCTTGATAAGACAGAAGCCCCTGTGGTGTTGTGGGGCTGGATTTGATATCCCATGAAGTCTTTCACTGATTGTGAAGCTTTCCAAACCGACATCTCACAGTATTTTTTCCACTTTCTATTTATATTCACTTTGATTCTTATATGCAGAAGGATATGCACATGTATAGAATCCATACTGAAACTCTTGAAAGCAACTCAACATTTGGACTTCTTGTGACAGATGCTTTCTTCATAGCCATGTGTTTATTTAGGTCTAACTTTTCAGGGTGAGAGTCATCTGTTCCTTCAGGCTGAAGCAGGCTACCCTTAGCCGGCTATTTGCAGTCGTGACTCTAACCACAGTGTCAAAACGAACCCGTTTCACATGATCAGCTCCTGAGTGACTGGAACAAACACCAGTGATTATAAAAAAATATTCTGAAAACATCCTCTGGTTTTATACCCCCACCATTGCAAGGGCAAACAGCTATGGATATCTGGTTACCACAGCATATTAATATTAGTTTGTGCCTTCAGCTTGCATCATTTACAGGTCAGAGAGACATAAATCCATCCTAAAATACTTTGTGTTTCTAATTGTGGGCGTGAAAAAAACATCACCTGAAACATATCTTCTTGCTCATACTGTATATTAGATGTAGTCACCCAAACTGCCTTCACCTTGCAAACAAACAAGGGCAAATATAAACTTCAGTATAAAGCTAAACCACTGCAGGACACCTATTCTAGAAAGTGGACTTCATCTGAGAAATCTTACCTTTAAGGCTAGTAAAAGACTACTATTTGTAAGACACTGGTTGGCATGAAGCCACAGGATTTGCTATTAAAATATGCAAAACCAGAGTGGAAGAGTGCTGTGAGTGTAAATTATGCATGTTTCTTATTAAATCAAATCCCTTTACCTTCTCCCCTCCTCCACTTATTACACAACTTGTCATCTCTTATTTACATGCCATATGATACACAACCCAAATAGAGAGGGCAAACATCCACAATATGTGCAGCAAAGGGAGATATTTGCATTTAAGACATGAATATGCATTAGGAGGCAACACATTCAGGACACACATTTTAAAAGTGAGACTGTTTATTTTGACAAGCTTATTGCTAGAAATGCCACTACGTGCTCCCCCATGCCTCCCAGCATGGAGTTTGTTCTCCGACTGAATACACAAGACCCGTCCCTAGAAAGAGATCTTGCGAAGCCAGTTTCAAAGCCATGGACTGAGATGGAAGTCACAACACTGGCAGGTGGAAGCAGGAAATTCTTGGGGAACAGAGGGAGAATACAATTCACAGCATTCTCTCTTTTCTCTTTTTTTTTCCTCCTTCTTCTTAATGTAATTTCTCTGTAAAATCAGACAAATTATTTCTCTGCTAGAAAAAAGTACCACTTATGAAATTAGCATTGAAAAAGGC
Source organism: Struthidea cinerea (assembly GCA_013397865.1). Lineage (NCBI taxonomy): Eukaryota > Metazoa > Chordata > Aves > Passeriformes > Corcoracidae > Struthidea > Struthidea cinerea. Next base: position 1,654,383 of record VZTI01005775.1, on the reverse strand, counting down.
TGGGGTTTGCTTCTGAAATCAAAATAGGAAGCCAGCCTTCCAGAGAGAAAAGATAACCCCCTTCTGCCTTCCTTTCTTTCTTTTCTTTTTCTTTTCCCTCTGTTTTTGTCTCTGGATTTCTCTCAAGCAAATGGGTAAGGCCTAAAATGTTAAGGTTATTACTTTGATTTAGGTAAGTTTTATGCAGTCCCTTTTATTCCATAAATACTTGTATAACCTTGGCCATTCACTTAGATCACCTGTTTTTAGAGTCTACATCTATATAAAGAGCACAACAGCGCTGTTCAGCCTCACAGAAGTGGTACAAGTATAAAACAACCTATAAAAAAATGTTATATGAAGAGATACAAAGCTAGACAGATAAACAGAAAGAGAAGCCTTCTGGGTCAAGGCACTGAACTCTGGAATCCAGGCTCTGCCACACACCAGCCTTAATTCTCAATTGTATTTAAGACTCAGTTCCTCATCCACTGTTACAAAGGAGTGATGCTTACCCTGCTCTCTAAAATGCCTGAAGGAATTCGACAGTTTGGAACTAGCTGGCCAAAGCTTAGACAGGAGGTGGCATGCCTTGTTTTCGTAAAAGGGAAATGTCAATTTTATCATTACATTTTTCAAACATTTATATAAAATTATAAAAACAGTCAAACACACACTTCACTTTCAGCCAAAATGTTATAACATATGGCTGCTTGTGTTTTCCCTTCAAATATTTTAAGATAGCAGCTTCCTCACAAGAGCCTGTCTCACCATGTTCAGAGATTTTGCTAACGCTTTGTGAAATTCATGAAAAAACAAATAGTCTGTCTTCTATTCCTCTACTTTCTTTTTCTTTTACTTTGAGTTGATATAAACTTAGAGCTCCCTCTCCTTTCTGCACATCTACGTGGATTTTTTTTGCAGCTTTGTCCAGAGTTTCTGGGCAGCTGTCTAGAAGCAACAGTTAACAAAGTCAAATATGCAAGGTTCTGAGTGATGGGACTTGCAAAATTCACCAGAATGAAGGACCTGAAGCACTTATTCTGTACTATTGCACAGTCTGGGCTGTGCAGTGTGCAGCAATTTTTAATGTGACAACCCTACAGAACTTGTCAGATGTACTAGAATTTCATAAGGATTTTGCTGCTTTGTGGTTTTTTTTTGTTTGGTTTGGTTTTCGTTTGGTTTTTATGTTTTGGTCTTTTTAACTAAATACAACATCACAAATATCCATGGTGTTTTATGGAAATAAATTGGCACTATTGTATAACGTTTGCAATTGCATTGGAATGCAACTGATGGTTATTTGACACATCACCAGCATTATATTCACAGATTTTAAATTATAAATTCTGATAGGCTTATTGCCTGATCAGAATCCAAAAGAATATACAGAAGTTCAGATAAATTTGTAGAACCATAGAATCATTTTGGTTAGAAAAGACCTTTAAGATCATCAAGTCCAACCATTATCCTAGCACTGCCAAGTCCACCACTAAACCATGTCCATAAACATCACATCTAAAAGTCTCTTAAATGCCTCCAGGGACTCCACCACTTCCCTGGCCATCCTGTTCCAACACTCAATAAGCATTTTGATGAAGAAATTTTTAATAATATCCAATCTAAACCTCCCCAGGTGCAGCTTGAGGCTGTTTCCTCTTGTCCTAGCAATTGTTACTTGGGAGAAAAGCACTAATTTGAACTACTTAAACTTTCTGGCCACCAGGAGAAAAATGTTGTGCTATCTATCCTTAAGAGAATACCTGAACTTTAGAAAATTTGTATCATGACACTGATTTCACATGTAACTTATTGTGGTTTTTTTGTTCCACTTAAGGAGTTTGAAACCATGTCTGACATTGGTTTTAATTAATTTGAAATTCATAGATATTTGCTTGCTAAATTCATGATTCAGAAAAAAAAATTTGCAAAGCAGCTGATACCATGGATCTTTCAAATATGTCAAGACACAAGAGCCAATACTACCAAACCAGAAGACAACACAACAATTCAGGAACATTTTCTCTATGTAAGTTATGAATCCATAGTTAATGGTAAAAATGTCACAGTAGAAGGACATGTAAAATGATATCAGTTTTGGTTTTTTCTATGACAGAGTAAGGAGACTGTGTTTTGCAATTCTGTCTATCTACAGAGTGCTTCAGGTAGTTCTTTTAGACCCAAATCACTGCTCCTAGTGCTGTTCAAGGTGCCACTGGCACTGGAAGCAGGACCAAGGCTCAAAGGCAAGGGTGGCTTCGGTGCACTGAGTGATGCACTGGAGCAACAAGAGATACCAAACACCAAATAGGCAAGATCAGCCTTTGGGAAATAACAGGTCCTGAGCTGAACTAATGAGAAGGTCATCCGGGACTGGGTTCCTGATAATGGCGAAGGAGAGATGCAACTTTATCAAACAGTAGACGGTTTCTGCTTTTCTGGATAGGAAAGAGTATCTGATGTATCTTCACCAAGTTTTCCAGTGCTCACAGAATACTCAAGGGAACACCACAGTTAATTTTGTGAACCAGTAAGTAAGGCCACGAGGTGACAGTCCTACCTTGCAGATACCCCATATTCCATTATTTTTGTCTTTTTTGCAGTATCTGCAGTCCTGTACACCACAATAACAGAAATCCTTCCACAGCTTTTGCTGAATCACGTATTTTTATGTTACACCCTGTACTGCATGCCAAAAAAAGAGATGTGAAATTAATCAAAGTACCATAAAAATAATAAAAAACTCCATAAGCTTTCAATTCTTCTTTCTGGCCAAGAATAATGAAAACTGTAAGCTTTCTTACACAGTTGAACAGTACAGAATCTACTGCTACAGTCAATTAGACTATCAAACTACACCAAAGCACATTAGTGTATGCTACAAGAAGAAAAGCATATAGCAGGACTGCCTAAATACATTTACAGGACCTTCTTTAGCACTATATTTATTGCCTGTCATATAATCTCAGGGTAAGAAGTAATTTTGACATAAGAGACAAATAAGGAAAGGAGAACAAGACTCTCCATGTTACTTTCTCAAAAAACTGGAAGGACCTAAAACTTGTACAATTAGGCACTTAAATGGTAAACCTCAACAAAATAACCAACAATAAAACCTATTATAAAAAAACCAAACCAAAACAAACAAAAAACCCCCAAAACTCAAGCAAAAACCCACACCACTCTTCTGGGGAGGAAAAAGGGGATCAAATGGTAGCACTTGTCAATATTTACAATAATTGCTCAAATTTTTCAGGTTTTTTCACAGGGAAAACCAAAGCTACCTAAACCAGGCAAGCCTGACCCGCCCCAGGCCCATTCTTCCACATAGCACTATCTACTTCCCATCCTCCCTTCTCACAGGCTTCAAAAGGTGTGCGCAAGCTGAACCTGCTCCAGGAAATGATCCAGCACAGTCCACAAGAAAGCAAGAACACACTCTTCCCCATGGGTACTACAACTGGGTCATTTTTCCACAGCAGGCTGCAACACAGTGATGCCAAAATAACCTCACAGAGAGGGCACAGGAGAAGCAACCCTTTAGAGACCAAGACACAAACACAGCCACAGAGGACATGCCGTCACCTGATCATTCATAGTTACTGTCCTTCACGAACTAGTAATTGCTTAAGAGTGAAAGCAGTCCCTTACTGAAAGCATCCCTAAAACACTGGACTTGCCACAAAAAAATGCTTCCCACTGTTGAGGCTGAATTTCAGAAAGCCCCTTAGCTAAAGGAGAGCTTCCTTTCCACACTCAATGGGATGACACTGATTCATGCACACTGAGCTAAGAACATGCATAAATGTTTGTAGGATCAGTATCAAATAACCACATTCCTCTTCAAAAGCTCTCTATATAATCTGCGGGAAGATTCACACCAATTATATATTTCATGACTAATTATTCTAATTAAACTGACTGGTAGCACATTAGCAAATCAGACAGAAAACAAAATATTCAGACTTTACATTCTCCTCCTCCACACTCCAGTGAAATCTCTAAGTTATCTTATGATTTATTTATCTCAACCCAAAGGCAAAAATACTCTGAGAGTTTTTTAAAAAATCATCAGCTTCCTCCAGCCTCTTACAAGAAACGCACCCTGTACAGGGAGATGGTGATGCTGTTTAGTGCCATCCTCACTGTTTCATGGTTCCAGTTTATAAAACCTTTCTATACTGGTGTACACCTCCCCACACCACCTCTGAGCACCACCACAGTTAGTTGCAATCTGTTACCATGAGCTGCCAATTGGCAGCTTCTCGTATTGCAGCTACCATACCACAAAGGTTCTCACTGATGGTTCACATCCCAGGGAATTTTCAGTGACTTAATGACTCACTTCTGTAGGCCCACCTGCTCACAAGCCCAACTGTGTTTGCCTATAAGGGGCTGAGTGCCCTACGGAGAGCAGGAACAAAAATCCCTAATGCCTGTATTTAGGAGAGCTACTACATCTTGCTGAGAATGGATCTTGATGTTATCATACTTTTGAAAATAAAGCTAAGAAAAGACACAGCTGTTTTGTGTCACTTCATATGAGTAAAGCACAATTATATCCCTCTATTTGTATAGTGCTTTCCAAAAGCATCACTGGGGTGAAGACTTGTGGTTCAAAGCCAAGGGCTCAGAGTAGTAATTTCCAGAATGGAGACTACCTGTGCAGCCACAGTTTCTCTTTTTGCCTATGAATAATGATCAGCCTTCATTACATAATGATTCCCTCCTTCCCTTCACCTCATTCCCACAGGTCTTCTCTCTCACATGGGGCACAGGGCAGACCATACTCCCAAATGGAGTATTGAATATAACTAAAGGATTGTTTCTTCTTCCCATGCCCCTTTACCCTGGATAAACCAATACACAGAAGGCACCGAAGTGCTTGTGAGTGTGTTACTGATGAAAAGACTTTCTTCCAATGCTGAACAGATGTGGTACAATTGGCTACTTTATGTCTGCATTTTTTTTTTCTTTTGCAACTTTTAAGTGTCTTCCTGTTGACCTAGGGAACTACTTCTATGTATCAGCAAAAAAGAAAAAAATATATGAACTTAAATGTTTGACAAATCAAAAGAGTCTAGATTCACTTCTTTGTCTGGGTGATATTCTTAAGATGCCTGGCTTTGTAGAATCAAGAGAAGATCATGATCTGCAGCTACATGTGACTGGGAATTGGAAGTACTTCAAAATCTGAAGAGCTCAGCATCGTGCTGTTCAAATCAATTCCTTACCAAGTACTCAAATAAAACAGCAAAAAAGAAGAATTTAAATTGCCCTACAAGGTGCTGGCCCAGAGTTCCAATTGCTTCTAAAATAAGATCCAGGTGCTCTTAAAAGTCTAAAGCAACCTTTTAATTTTAAATTGCTCTTCACTGCATGTGCCATGAATGCTGATCTTTAAAAAGCGTGTCTAAATCAAAACACTCCATATTGCAGGATAATTGGTTATAAAATATAAAAAAAGCTGCATGAAGATAGCCTCAGCCAAGTTAAGTGACAAGCCATGTTTAATATTTTCTCTAAGCAAAAGATAACAAAAAATAACCAAGTATGTTTTGCTTTCTTTTCTCTGTACCATCAAATAAGAAACTTTCACTCCAAGGTAAGTTACTAGTTCATTTCAACTACATCACACTTACTACTACTCAGAGACCCATCATTATGATTATTTTATTGCAACGACACCTAGAGACTCTGGAAAGGTTCTTACTATTCTTTTCAAATAAAAAAGAAGATGTGTTTCCTGCCCCTAAGAACTCATCGTTAATTATTTATAAGCACACACAACAGCACGGCAAGAAACTGGGGACAAAAATTCACCACAAAAAGCTTGTGCAAAAGCACTACTTTAGGTCTGAATTTGCATACATATATTTTTAGAATAAAACTGCAATTTGTGAAATGAGATAAAAGGTCCCTGAAGAGTTTAAGAGGTCACTTTTAGAAGTGATGGTGAAGAATATGTACATCACACCTATACCTACTGTAATCTGTTGCATGAAACATCACTCTGCAGACACACCATGACCAATTGGAGGTATTGACACTTCAGCAAAGAGGATCAACAGCGAAAGCATCCATCCAGGTATAAACCTCAGTAAAGTATGTGCCAAGATTTGGGTCCTATAAGATTATTCCACTGAGAACTGAAAACAGGATAGAAGCATAGGATCATCTAGTTTGGAAAATACCTTAAAGATCACCAAGTCCATCCATTAACCCAGCACTGCCAAGTCCACCACTAAACCGTATTACTAAGCACCACATCTAAAGAACTTTCAAATACCTCCAGGAATGGTGACTCAATCACTTCCCTGAGTGGCCTATTCCAATGCTCAATAACCATTTTGGTGAAGAATGTTTTCCTAATGTCTGACCTAAACCTCTCCTGGTGTAACCTGAGGCTATTTCATCTTGTTATCTGGGAGAAGAGACTGACACTCAACTCTCAACAAACTCCTTTCAGGTACTTGTAGAGAGCAACAAGGTCTCCTCTCAGCCCCTTTCTTTCCAGACTAAGCAAACCGAGTCCCCTCAGCCATTCCTCAAAGGACTTGTTCTCTAGAACAGCATGGCTTTCTAGAGTTCTCTAGAGTCAGGAAGCTTTGATGCAACTATTTTAAAGCATTCATAAAGAAGTCAAAGGAACAAAATTTTCTTTCCTCACAACAAGACATGTCCTTTAAAATAATCTCAGATCCAAAAGTCTATTCTCTAGGCTTCTCTTGAGGCCGTGCTCTGCTGCTCTCCAAGCTGTATTAAAGTTTCCATGCTATTGTTTTTTAGATGCAAACTCATTTTGATTCTACATTAGTGTCTGTTCCATCTTGTCTTGCTCTCCCCTTTCTCATATTCAAAAATACATACCATGCCCAAATGAAACTAACTTCAGCCCTTCCAGCCAGGTCATTCAGGACTTTCAGTAGCTCCCTGCTGGAGAAGAACAAGAGCTGTCACACAAGAATGCTGGTCACAAAGTAAGGTGTAGCCTGGGATCTTGAATACAGTCTGAAGGCAATATAAAGTTGTGAGGAAATCAACAATTTTGTTATGAAAAAGCTCAACCAACTGCTTTTGGAATAAACAAACCCTTCATAGACATTTCTCTCCAGTACTGTGTGACACAGACCAGTCCTCCTTTGAATTTCATATAACACCAACTTCTGGCAGAAGGAGGATTTCTGAATGACAAACACAGTATGTAACTTGGTCAGCAACCAAGTTCTGCATATGTATTACATGACCGCCTTCTTTTCAGCTTTTCCTCTCCACATATGTAATGAAAGGAAAAGGAAAAGGCAGGCAGATGGTCAGTAAATTATGTATTCTCACCACAAAGATCCCCAGGAGTAGCCAAATTATACAATGCTTCACAAGAGACATCAAGATAAAAGTGTGGGCTCTTTAAATAGACTGACCTCCAACTCCAGCTGAAATCAGCAGAAAAAGCAGAGTGATACAAAGAAAAGGAGGAAAAAGTAATTAGCCTGCATCAGCTGTGCTTCAGTTAAATGGGTAAGAGCACGTGGCTGCTTTGAAAGAGGATATCCAGATGGAAAGATGCATACTATGACAATGTAAACTCTGTGAACTTTATCATTATGTCAGAATCTTATTTAAAAATATTCCCAACTGATACAATTAAAATGTATTCAAAACTACAGACTTCCTTAGGTTTCAAAATTACTTAAAGATGCATGTATTCCTTGGGGTTCATAGTATTACCCTTCTAAAAATAACACGAACATAAATTACTGATGCCCAGCTTAGGAGAGTGTATGTACAGCTCTTCTAAATTATAAAGAAATATTTTTAATGGTTCCTAAAGTGTTATAATGATTTTTTTCGTTCTTTAACTCAAATGATGCGAATTGGAAATGTTGCCATCGTAAAAGAAAAGCTCAGAGAGCAAAATATTATCAAGTTGGAAGAGTTACACTAAGTGTGTTGCTTTCCATTAAACCTGGGACTTGCAACCACCTTCTTTCCCCACAAAATGCAGGGGCACCTGAAGGTCAGGACATGGCTACTTTAAATCATGACAACATCAGATCAAACCTGAAAACCAAGTCCAGAGTACAAATTTAAAAAACAAGCATGCAAGCCCTGTGAGCACTTTATTTTTGGTGCCAATGCAGCAATTCAATGTTCAGCAGCAAATTCAAAACCAATCAAAATATGGGCAAAAATCTCCACAAGATGCAAAACAGCTTTATATATAAGTTGAATTCAAAAATAACAGCTTTGGGTGGAACCAGAGTTGCATGTAGAATTTTAACTTGTTAAAGATAAGTCTCACTCTCCACCACAAAGTTAGCTATCATCAACATTTTCCAATATTATTAGAGAATCTCAATAAATTCCCAGGGAAAAATATAAATTATATATACGAAAAAGGAAAATTTGTCTGTAATATTTTGGACATGACTTCATTATGGAGCTATTAGGCTAAATAGGGCAGAAGACCAAGTAAGTCCCACCATACTAAGGAATAAAGAATGGATACTCCTTACCAAATGGCATGAAGTTGTGTCCAGGGAGGTTTAGGTTGGATACTAGGAAAAGCTTTTTTACCTAGAGGATGGGTGGGCACTGGAACAGGCTCCCCAGGGCAGTGGTCACAGCACCGGCCTGACAGAGTTCAAGAAGCATTTGGACAATGTTCTCAGGCACATGGTGTGACTTTTGGGGGTGTTCTGTGCAAGGCCAGGAGCTGGACTTGGTGATCCTTGTGGGTCCCTTCCAACTCAGGATATTCTGTGACAGCTTTTTTATTAAGAGAAGGAGTAAGACTAATGCAAAGATGGTCAAGGATCTACTTTGGGATTTAAATTAAAGAACGAAGGAATCAAGCAGGCAAGCACAGGCACGCCCTGGGGACTGTAAAAAGAGTACTGAAACTTCGGATGACAATGAACGTAACGTCAATAACTTCAAAGACAGAAACAAAGGTGTGGGAATTTATATTGTATATTCCTGAGCAGAATAGGAAAGACATGTACATGGCATCTGACAAGCCCAATATAAGCTGGAGAAGTGCAAATACAGTTCTAAAACAGAAAATGCCACTGTCAGTGAAAACAGTTCCTGCATCCATGTGGAACCTGAAGGGTAGCCAGGGGAGTAAGGCTATTGAAGTTAGTCCAGTTCATTTGGCAGTGACACAGCATAAGCTTTTAAGTTGATCCCAGTTACAAGGCAACAGCAGACTAATCAGCCCTCAAACAGCATTTAAAGTTAAATACAACAAGATGCAATGAACATCCTAATGTTTCCCTGAAGACACATACAGAAGGGATGCAGTGCATCACTTGGTTCTGCACCAGCAGCCGGCTCTACACCAATGGCATACACGAGCCAGCTGGTGCCATAGCAAGGCAATGAGATTTCCAAATATTTAGAAAACAAAAGCCTCAAACCTCATATTTTAAATTGATTTGTTTTTTAATTGAAATTGAGTTGAAAAACAAACCTCGAGTCCCTCTGATTAAGTTTATCATGACAAATCCAGATTTAACACAATGGACAGTTTTCTGCTTCAAAAGCACAACATCCCAGGTTGGTGGTGTGCAATAAAACTGAGTATCTCACAAAACTGTGACATTTACCTCAGATAGTTGCAGTTAATATTTTATGGTGAATTTCAAACTAAAAAGAAGCTGAACAATACACTGTAGGCCTTTTGAACACAAACATTATTCATAGAGAGCTACAGCAATGATTCCGGTTCCAATGACTTACATGCTTTTCTAGAAGAGACTGTTCAAACCAAGAATTGGCTCGTCACCTATTTTTATTCTGCCATCTTTAGGTGTGACATTTTGAACAAAAGGCAGGTAAATTTATGCAGATCACCTACACAATCTACACCCAAATAGGATGGACTTTCTTTGGATTCACAGTGCCCTAAAATTTTCTTAGCAAATAAGCACCTTTGTAGAGCCAGAATTGGTAAAATTTTGCTTTGCTGTCAGCAGCAGTAGCATGGTGGTGGTAGCAGCCACTCCAAGCCCTCTGCCAGGAACAGGGGATTTTTTCAGCCCTGTTGCTTTCTTGTCTTCAGAGACTAGTCTTACTAGTTTACATCTAGGATCTTCTTTTGGAGAATGCAAAGGGTGGCACGATTCTGGTAGTTGATGCAATGTGGCTCTGCTTTGATTACCTGTTTTTATGTGCAAAATCATAAAGTTCTCAAGGGGAGAAAGAAAAAAATCAATCCATCCAATTTTGGAAAAAAAAATTTTAAAAAAATCAGGCAGATCCTGAAATACCTGTTAACAGATGAGGTCAGTGCATCTATACAGAAATGTAGCTTGGACATTTCAATTCTCAGTTAGATTTCAGGGCTGTATTCTGGCCTGGTTACAACATAACTGATACAATATATTTTTAAGCTACTACCAAACATGAGGGAAGATGCAAAACAGTGGTTCCAGTAAAACGGCTTTTACTTTCCTTCGCATAAACTTGAACTCCATCAATTCATGTCAACTGCACATTCTCTTATTACGTAATGGTTTTAAACCAAACCAGCTCAATGAACTTGGTATCCCTGGTCAGTCAATATTTGAATAGAAGACTTTCAAAACACATCCGCAGTAATTCAGACTGTTTTTCTAAATCACGTATTCTCAGAGTTTCATAAGCGCTCCTTTCCTTCAGGAAACAATTTGTATTAGGCCCTAAAGCTCCTCACAGTAAATGCAGAAGAGGCCCACACTGCTGACAGTCTCTCAGTCCCACTCTGATGCTACAGGTTAAGAATCAGTGTATTGAATCAATCAAGTGAATTATCTACTTACAAAGCAGCTCCAAAGATTCCTGTTTACTGTAGGTTTATCACAATCTGTCAGACTACTGAAGTCACACCAGGCTTAAAATCTGTTCGGGAGATGTGTGAGGTTTGTGTATCTGTAAAAAATAGCTCATGAGAGGCAGGCATATTACTGAGGTAATCTGAAATGTGCATCTGCCTGCCCATGACAAAAGCAGCCTCAGACTCTCCATCCAAGTTTAAAATACTACGTATCTGATAGATAATTAAACTGCAGGGGAAATAAGCAAAATATATACATTTTTTTTTAATGTTGAGCTGCTGGCAGTGTAGAATTCCTCCTATATATATTCCTACCAAACCAGTTATTCAGGGTTAAGAAAGAGTGGAAGCACTGTAAAACCTTATTTTTCTTGATATTTCCTTAGATAATTTTGCAAACATTTTTAATGGTCTCATCTTTCTTTCTTTTTTTTTTCCTTACTCTACTCATACAACAAAACTACAAGGCTTGATGTGGTTAAAAAAGTAAATATTAGAAAAATTTTGGTTTATTGTATATGTATATATTTGACTGTATATATATATATATGTGTGTATATATATGACTGAGAACAGTGTGTAAGAGTCACAGCTTTCATGGAAAGCTATCCTGAGAAAAAGTTGAGAAAAGTTAATGAAGCATGAATTAAGAACCATCAAATAGACAGCATGGCTAAAGGCAGTATTTACAAAAATGTCTTAGGATGATTAGAAACACTGATGAAAGTACATTAACAGCAAAGAAATATCTAGAACTGCATGGGAAGAGAAAATAATTCAGCCGCCCTGTTAATGAGGTAAAGAAAGCACTTTTATTAATATAGAGTAAAATATTTTGTTGGCCATACTATTTTGACATTCTAAATGTCATAGATACAAGAATAGATGAGAACTCCTCTGAGTTCTTTCTCAGTATTTCATGTCTGCAATCCAATTACTCAAAAGTTAAGATGAAGGCAAAATTTACGAGTAGCTTGAAATCGTTCAAAACGTTTCTACCAGCAACAATACACAAATGTCTGCAAAGCCATAGAGAAATCTGACAGCTGAGCACCCAACCCGGCTGGTTCCTCCACAGGTACAAATGGCAAGATAAGTGCATAGTGCTACTTGCAAATACAGACACGCTCTAGCTGAAGACATGTGCTGGAGCACGGCTATAGAGAAATTGTTCACCAGGAAGGAACAGAGTTCCTCAATCATTTCCATAATCCCTGATCCACTGCACATTGAAACGAGGATGTAAACAAGTACAGGTCGTTCAGATTTCCATCTAAGCTAGTTCAGTATTGAACTGATTTTTAAGCATGTAAATATTTCCTAAGAAAAAAATGACTACATGATCCCACATTTCATTTCCATGCCTCTTCCATGGGCTGATTTACCAGGCAGAAGGTTCCTGGAAAACAGCCCCAACAGAAGATCTTCCTGGTAGAGGATGCTCCAGGCCACAGGTTCAGGGAGAGACCATCTGGCTTTTACCACCTCTCATGCATAAGCACTCCCTCCTGACTTCCCAGGAGTTCACACGGTTTTATTCAATTTTGTAAACTTTGAGAAAATAACTCTTCACTCTCCATGACTTGAAGACAGGGGACCTGAAGAGGTTTAGTTGGACATGATGCCTTTTCCTGGTCTTAAAATCAAGAGTCAAACAGTTAGAAGGGAAAAAGGGATTTTACCTTGGTATTTATTTTAAAGATCCTTAGGTGCACTACGTCCAGGTCGAATGTACCTCAATGCACACTGCAATGCCCACCAAAGATCCGGTATAACATTATAGGTCTTACTAATTAGCATATCTATCAAAAATTCCCCAATGAGAGGCTTGAATGAGCCCCCTCCTCCCCAAGGAACCTTCCCCTGGATGGTTCTATCTTAGTTTACAAAATGTGTTCTGGAGAGGACATTGGGGTCTGGGGCATGCTGATCCCTAACTACGAAGCTTCTAAAAGGTTGAGTCTCCTAGCTGAACAAACAAGTCCAAGAATGTAGGCAAAAAGCACTAAGTTGTAAAAAGGTATAACAGGGGTATAAAAGAAAAGGCAAAAAATCATCATGGCATCAGACAGATACAGAAGTAGGCTTCCAGCTCTGGTACAGAGGAATCATCCAGCCCAAATATGACCACTCTCAATAAGAACAAAGACATCTACTTTCTCTCCTTTGCACATGCATTACATTTCACAAACTGCACTACAGAGGCAGAAAATGATGTTTGAGCTACTGGAATAATATGATATTTCATATATATTGGCTCAACATGACACTATTTGTTTCCATTTGAGACATGTCTGATTCAAAGGAGTTGAAGCTAAAAGACTAGCTGATTTTAAAAGACAGGAAAAAAAGCACTGCGGCTGTCTTTAAATGCTGAGAAAAGGAGAAGGCTCAAGAAAAAGCAACAGTGATAGATGAGATAAAAACAAGAAGGAGTTTTTATAAAATGGATTTAAAAATAAATAAACACATTACTACTTGGGGTCTAAAAAGAAATCTCATCAAAACCTAATGATGTTCATATTTCTGAACTAGACACAGGAGGAAAAAGTTCCCAGTACCAGCTTCTAATCAAATATTTGCCAACACAAAAAAAATTACAGCTTTTAGTTTTCAGAATTCTAACTTTGCATAAGTAGTTGGGAAAGACCTGTGAGAGCATTCTCTTTAACAAGAAGGGTTACATAAATTACAGTTCCAGGTTTTGAGCTTACACATCTACATTTTTAAAAATGTACTAAGTGCATTAGGGGCTGAACAGAATATTATGAGTGATGCTCTGGAGGATATGGGGAAAAACTGCATAGCACATTCCCTCCATGTGGAGAACTTTTCTTTTTCCAGAAAGAGTTAATGACAGGAGGTCTTCAGCAGGCAAACCCTTGGAAGAGAGGGTGCCTCCAAAATATCAGAAAGGAAAGGAAAGGCTAGGAAAGGAAAATATCCGATTAGATGAATTCAGGCTGAGAACAGACCAAGATAAAACATTCAATTAGCCTGCAGCCTGACCCCACAGACTTCCAATGGTGCTTGAAAAAGATGAGCTGTCTTTGACAGTCACACCATACAAAAAGACTTCAAGGAAATGTACCAGGAACAGAAAGCAGAAGCTAAAAGCAAATCTTGGCAGCAACAGAGGTTACCAAGTAGTTTTGAGTAAAGAAACATTCATTAGCATCAACAGAGACTTGATGAAAAGGAGAAGGAAAAATATGATATAGAATTATGAGGATGAAATAAACCATGAAGGCATATACACAGGCACAATGCCATGGTGTAAATAAAATCACAGCTTTCAGTTTGATGAGTGAAAGCAAGGTAAGTCTAATGGCTCCTAAAAGACTTAAGCATCACCTTCTAGGAACATCCCTTGGAAAGTGAATGCAGCTGGACTGCTCCCATTTATTCCTATGTCCTTTGGACAACAACAGTAATCAACAGCTGAACTCACAGAACATCACCTGCAAGTTGTGCAGGTCTTGTATACAAGACCAAGTGCTCTTAAGACCTGAATGATCTGGGCAGGAGGGGCCAATCACCTTGACTGTCAGCCCCAAGTCAGGAAAGGTAGGACCTTGGCCATGTTGTGGCTTAATTAGAAAGAATCCCATTGCCTTTCTTTCCTGATGAAGGTCGTGATCATTTCAGGTAAGGACTCAATTCTTCCCCATTGGCTTTCACAAACCAAAATCTGCATGAATCCAATTTTACAACAGATCTAGAATTGCTTTAAAGACTTTGCTCTAACCTTTGGCCAGAGAACATGCAGGCAGTATGTCCAATTATCAGCCTTCCTGAAGAGAAAAAATCCCAAATCTGCAAATGAATCAGAAGGTTCTTCACAATGAGAATAGCTAATTTCATAACCTCTATTCAGTGAAAGGATCTCCTTGCCACCAAAATAATCTGATATAAAATATCTCATCAGAACTTTGTAATTTCCTTTGCTTGTCAGAGAATAATCTTCCTAAGATGGTATGTTCATCTTACTGTAACCCTGTGACTTACAATTAATTTACAAGCAGGATGTTTGTTCACCAAGTTGAAAATTTAAGAGTGGAATGAGAAAAATAATATCTAGAATCTGCTCTAGCATTGACTAGAGTATTATTTCAAAAATCTCCCCAGACCCATCAAACATCCAATAAACCAGCCCACTGTGAAGCCTTGCGGTTTTTTAAAGCAGAGAATAAATCCCAAATCACAGCCCAGAAATCTCTGTGGAAATGCAACAACAGGTTATGGCACTGCATCTCTGCAATGCTCTGAAATAAACATACTTCAAATAATTACCCACACAAACCCATGTTCCGTGACAGGTTAGGTACGCTGAACCTTCAAAATATAGATTGCCCTTTTATACAGTCACAGACAAATCAGAAGAATAAAATCCCAAATGGCATTGAGGAAATGAGCAGGGATTTTCTCAGTGTCTCCTTTAATACAGGACCAAAGAACTTTTAATATTAATCAGCAAGAGGCAAGTTCAAAAAAAATACAAGTAATATTACTTTATTCAACCCCCACTTAAGCTGCTGAAACCTTATGTCCCAGGATATCCTTAAATTTTATTTTTCATATACAAAAACTTTTTAAATTATTTGAACTAAATTATGGAAGTTATTCTACCATTTTTTAAAATTTTTTTACAATTACAAAGGCATAAACTCCTGTTTAAGAATTCCCTGAGCTGCAGATCAGTGAGAGCTGGAAGAAAAAGCTGGAAAGATACTTTTATATTTCTCTGATCCCTTATTTCTTCACTGTCACCAACTAGCAACTAGATGCCAGATGGGGCTAGACAGCCTCAAGCCTCTTTCTGTACGGCTGCTGGTGGTAGTTCTTGTTTCTGATCATTGAAACTTCCAGTTCCATCCAAATGCTTCATCTATTACTTGTTCATCAAAATGAAGCAAAAAGGATGTATTTTTTCACGTTTACTTATATGTGATGGGATTTTTCCCTCTTCACAGTACTTTTGTGTTTATTTTGGAACAGTTTGGTAGAGTCATGGAATATATCATCCCACAGACTCCCCTATTTCATGGCTTGTTGGCTTCTGCAGTGGGCTGTAACAGCCACAGATGGATAACATGAAAGATACTTTTGGGTATCTATGGAAACCAATAGCTGAAGTCTGCCTCAGGGTCTTCTCTTCAGATCCTTCCTCCTGGCTAGGAAGGGGCAGGGAATCTCCCCCAGTCTCAAATATGGAGAGGACAGAAATGTGGCAGCAGGTTCTGGGAATGGAAATGGAGAGCTGAGGTAGGTGAAATTCAGAAATGAAACAAAAGAGAGAGCAGGACTAAGGGGAAAAGCAAATACAGATGAAGAGTAAGACTATCCTTCCTACAGCCTGATTCCTACGTAGCCTGTTTAGTAGGCTCCACTGGGTATTCTGTATCTTAACTAGTTTCATGCATTTCCTAGCTCATTGGTCTCTATCATCTGTTTGCATGAGGGTCTGTGTGGATGTGCAGGTTGATGTGAAAAGAAAAGGAAACCCAGAAAGATCAGTTTTGTCTGTTTAGTTTTGCCAAGCTGATCTTTGAAATGTCATGCTAAACTACAAGTGATTAACTTTTATTTTAAGAATATCAACACATTTTTATCAAAGCTCACTGAATTTCACAAAGGGGACTTCAGAGAATATTTCAACAAAAAATCTATTTCAGTAAACAAACTTATCCATTCTAATGATTTCATCCAATTCCATCAAGATGAATTTTAGCACGTGCATGTTGTCTTTGGGTGCCGGTTTATTTGCTCTGCAATTATTAAGGTATAATAAAAGCTTTGGGTAAAAGCAAAACGTCCAGCTGGCTGTTCAAATCCACAAGGCAGCAGACACTCCATTGTCCTGCTGCTGAAAGCCAGAAGAGTACAACTACAGGAAGACCTCCCCGATTCCCAAACACGGCTACTTGTCTTCCTAAGCTCCTGTTCTCTTTTCATAGCTACAGACATCACATTCCATCTGGCTACATCAGGCTGTATGACACCTCCTGATCTCATGTAAATCTTGTATGACCAGACACAGCTCAGCAATGCACTCAGCTTTCAAAATAATGTGTACTATGGGTATTTGCCATATGCAGATAACCTGTGAAAAGGTCCAAGCTACTTTCTCAGGAATAAGGAGTTAATGAGAATGCTAGTGCCAGCACATCTCAGCTAAAGGCTCCAATGCTATACCCAGTTAACATTTATTACACATGGGCATTCACACTCTAGGTGGGTGAAATAATCATTGGAGCAAAGGAATTTATCATCATGGACCTCAGTCATTCACCATCTGAAACTTAGTGCAGTGTTTAAACTCCTTGAACACATTCAAATCAAAATGGAAAAACAGCCGTTGAATAATTATCTTAAACAAACAGTCTAAGTACAACATTTGGCCACCCTGCAAGTGTGCACCTGCCTAAAATTAAGGCCAGAAGAGCTAAAATTTGGATCAGCAAATTGGCTTTTAGTACCTAAATACAGCATAATCTTAAATTCTGCTGTATCGCACCCTGTCACGTTAGGCTTCATGTGAGAGAAAGAGTGAACTGCTGATTTTCCTGGGAGACACAACATGTCATTTACACTCTAGATTGGTGGAGATGGTGCTTTTCAGCCAGCACCAACACACATACAAAGAGAAATGTAGGGGAGGTGCCTGTGCACACTTGTCCATGTGCCGGTGTGTTTGCAGAGAAACACCAGACAAGAAGAGAAAACCAGCAAGCATATCTGTCCCAGAACTGGGGACAGCACCAAGAATTCTTTGAGTGTTTGTCCAAGTTCCTAATGGTTTCACATCTAAGGAATAATGTGTCCCTCATCATATCATCCGAGGAACTACAGGCCCACCAATTTCACCTCAGTTCCTGGGAAGTTGATACAGCACTTAATGCTAGGCACATTAAGGACAAGAAAATCATCATGAGTAGACAACCAAGAGAAGGTCATGCCTGACCAACTCGACAAACTTCTAAGATGAAGTAGATCTACCTGGCCTGGTAGATGAGGGAAGAGCAGTGGATATTTTCTACCTGGACTCCAGTAAGGCCTTTGACACTGCCTCCTGTAAGATCTTCATAGAGGAGCTATTGATACAGGGAATGGATGAGCAGACAGTGAGGTGGATTGAAAACTGTCCAGGTCCAGAGGCTGGTTATCAGTGAGACAAATTCTAATTGGATGCCAGTGATTAGCAGTGGGCCACAGGGGTCAGTACTGGATCCTGTTTAAGATCTTCATTAATGACCTGGATGATGGGGCAGGCCGTACCTTCAGCAAGTTTGTAGGTGACACACCTGGAGCACTCAGGGGGCATCTTATGAATGTAATAGCTGAGGGGAGGGTCCAAAGACAACCGAGCTGGGCATCTTTTTACTGGCGGCTAGCAACAGAACCAGAGGTAATGGGCACTAGTGGAAATGTAGGAAGGTTAGGATACATATTTTCACTTGTGACAGTGACGAAGCACTGGCACAGGTTGCCCAGGGAGTATGCAGAATCCCCCTCCTCAGAGATACTCAAAAACTGTGTGACAGTCCTGGGCAACTGGCTCTAGATGTGCTCACCTGATCAGCACATGGACCATGGGACCTCTAGAGGTCCCTCTCAACCTCACCAATTCTGTGTCCAGGAAACAAAAAACCAAACAAAACCCCCCAAAACTAAACAAAACAGGAAAACCACAATTTAAAAAACAAAAAAAACCCAAGAAGAATACTTAGATGTCATTTCCAATCTCTGGAAACTGCATCTACCCACTCTACAAGAGCATCAACACATTTTCATTCTATATTTACATGTGTGGGTGGCATAATTTACACAAACACACACATAAGCACACACAGAACTGCAGAACTGAAAAAAATAAAAAAATTCCTCAGCAACAGGCTGACATATTTTATCAAAATTATCCCAGAGACAAATGTGCATGAATTACTCACTTCTAGGGATTGTCTGCACCTGTAGAGTGACTCCCTCATATCCCAGTGTCTCTAACTTCATGCACAGTGCAATCCCATCAGCCTAAGCCCACATGCTTCAGCCACATCTGGCCCAGGAGCAGCTGTGCAGCCAGCCCTCAGTACTTTCCATGGATTTCAAAGGCACTTACATGCAAGAGCACAACCTACACAGACCACAACCTGTATTTTGGACACCTTCAATCCAGCTACTCTGTGCTGACAAAACTTCCACACAACCAGAGTATGTGATCAGTATGTATATTTCAGTAATAGTTTATCTTGCTACAGCATGTTTGGATCTTCAAGGGGTTTAAGTTATCTGGAAATTCGAGATAATTTCATGAAGTCACTAAATCCACATTCCTTAGTTCTGCTCCTCTTTTTGGGTTGCCATTTAGTGATTTCTATGTCGAATATACTCACTTCACTGGTAACTGGATTTTAGTGTTTTTAATTATTACTTTCTGTTTTTTCAGGTCTTGCTGGATCATTAATTGCCATCAGCAGAAGATTCCTCCAGCCAAATTATGTCTTCATCTATACCTGAGTGACTCCACTCAATTTAGCTCAGCAATTGGAATTTAATTAAAAGTTCTGTTAAGAATGTGCTGGCCAGAAAAGACTCATCATGTCAGAGGGGTTTTTGCTTCGCAGCACTCATAGGAACACAAACTAATAAAAACTTTTTGTTCATACTAAAATGAATGGCCTGGACTCTCACTAGACAGTAGGAGTAACTGATGTATGATGAGAATTGTATCAGTAGGCAGATCTGTTCTGCAAGAATTACTCTATTCAGACAATCACTTTCCAATTTAAAAAACACATCAAATAACGGGAATCTCCATTACTACATCAGAATATATATTTTTAATTTACTTACCCTGCCAGAGACAAACTGGATGTGAAATGCACACAAAGTTATTCGGAGAACTGAAACTGCACAAGAGTTTTCATTCTGTCCTTTCCAAATGGGCATTTCATTTATTTCGACCTTTAATCCATTGCTTGGTTAATGTCTACTATTTGTGTGATTACACGCAGCGTGGCTAAATGCTTCTTTCTACATAGATACATAAAATTACCTTTTTTTAGGCTAACTATTATATCACCCTAAATTTCAATACATGGACACACTGATTTTGTAGCACTAAAACAAGGGTGAGAGTTTTATTTCTATTTGTAGTCTGGTTTTCTACCAGGGATATGTCTAGTGGTTCCACAAGAGCAAACTAAGAAAAGAAGAATACCATCAAAACACCCTTAAATTTCCTAGGCTGGTGCCGGCCTGCACTGGAGAAATTTCAGAGGTCCACAGGTCAAAATAATTGGAATAAATGGAACAAAATCCTCAAAGTCTGACAAACTTGGCTGAAAATGCTAAATTAGAAGACACCTAAATTTAAGATTTTGCTTTCTGCATATGCTCACTCATATTCTCAATATGAAAAGATATTATTTTTATCTTTTCATAGATAACACAATCCTATGCTAAATGCTAAAGCTCTTGAAAAGAGAGGGATGAATATGCACTCAAAATTAACTGGATTTAATACATTCCTAATTTTCTCTTACATACTTTCTATTCTCTTTTTAAAGTCACACCTTTTAGCTTGATTAAGCACAAACACTCAACTATAACTTACAAGTAAAATAACCAACACAATGTCATTAAAAACATTACATTCCATTCTATATTCTATATTTACAATTTTAATTTCTTTAAGACATCCTGTTTCCAGTTATCAAAGAAATTATTTCCATGATCAGGCAAAATAACACAAAGCAGAATTTTAATCAAACATGCAATCTGCAATACAAGGCAAATTGATAAGGCAAATACATTAATTTTACTAACTCCAACAACGAATCCAACTATAATGCTCAATATTTGCAAATCAAGCTACTCTGCCACTAAATCCCTTGCCAACTAATAATAAATCCTCTTCTCTTCCACAGTATTCCTCTTCTTTATATTGTAATGGCTGGTGGTCACTATCATCATCTCTGCTATTATACAGCTTTTATGAAAAAAGAAGGCCTAAAGGGAAAAGTTTTATGATGCTTCATTCTTTATTCATCTCGATTTTTAATCTGACTCCAAAGAGAAGTTTAAAGTTTCTGATTCAAAGTGTGTTAGGGTTAATGGAAAATCTTCCTTTACTCTGACAAGATTATGCCACAGGCTTCAAATTGCTTCTTCTCTTTATTGTTCTCGCTATTTCAATTTTGCCTCAGTTTGCCTATGCCATCCGAAAGTGCCAGAAGAATCAATTTTATTTTATTAAACACTCACCTCAAACCACTGGCCATGTGACTGCATTTTAAGGATGACACAAGGATCTGGTTTCGAGAGGGCATCCCTGTCTGATATGCCTTTGCATGCAACTCGCAACTCCACTTTTGTCAGGCATGGGCTGTTAAAAATTCCCAAGGTATTGGCTGCTGATTCATAGATGTTGCTCATTTTCTTCATTCCTTGTTCTGAAAGAGAGAAAAGGTCTATTAAAGATGGTGCACACACAGTACAGCCCCTCCTTCCACACAGAAGCCAGTGCAAAGTTCTGCTAGGCAATAACTGTGAATGAGAGCCAGAGCATGAGGGCAAAGAATAAAATCAAAGGAATACCTACAGAATAAAGAAATAATCATCTCATATGTTTATAAATAAGCCAAGTTTAGAACAAAATTTTCCACCATGCCTCTGAACTCTGGGGGTGAACTGTGACCTCAACCTCCAGCTCTGTTCCTGCTTATAGAACCACATTTCCCCAGGCCAAAGGATAGATACGCAGCATGGCAACTTCAAATTTCTTATGATAACACCTTAACAAGGGTAAACTAAATTTGTTCAGCACTCCTCCAATCTGCTTTTATTTCTCTCTATTCCTTCTAAAGAGCATGCACTTCTTCTTACACAAACTTTTGGCATAAATGCCATAGAAGGCCCCTTTCATACCAACCTTAAATTCCAAAATACATTTCACCATTTCCACACATACTGCAGAAGATTACCTGCCTCCATTCCTAAGCAAGTAGCCAAGACTGATGTTCTAAACAGAAGGGCGGGATATTTATGCTGGCATGTCTTGTTGTTACAGAGTCTTTGCTCTTTTGGGTCAGGAATCAGAGTTACATGAACACAGATGGCTGGAATAACAGGGACCTCCAACCCTTACTTCATTGTGAACACCACCACCAATCTTGTAGCTCAAGAATTTCTCTCAACAGAAGCAACAAAAATATTTCA
The DNA here is from genome assembly GCA_013397865.1 of Struthidea cinerea. NCBI lineage: Eukaryota > Metazoa > Chordata > Aves > Passeriformes > Corcoracidae > Struthidea > Struthidea cinerea. Next base: position 1,632,362 of record VZTI01005775.1, on the reverse strand, counting down.
ACACAGAGCTTACCAAAAATCCCTGTATGACCATTTTTGCATCAATAAAGAATATGGGAACACTCTGATTTGCACATTTGTTCTGAGCTTCACAGCCTGACCCTTTAAAAATCTGCTTCCTAATATATGGATTAGTGCCTTCATCACCTTACCCCATACAAAACAGCCACAAAGTATGAATTTCATACTTCTAGGGGGCACATTTGTCTTGCCAGTTAATCAGCAAGACATTTTTGTGCTCTGTTTCAAATCTTTTCACTGTCTTTTCCACAACATCCTGTTCTCAGAGGTTAATGATTTTTGAGAACTGCTTTGATAAAAGTTAAATTTCAGAGATATGGAAATGAAAGTTTTCTTTCCTCAAAACTTCCAAGTTAAAAATAAACTCAAACCCCACAAAATCACACCTATCCAGTTTTCCTATGAATTAGAAAGGTAAAATTAGAAAGGTATTTCTCAATTCAGAGTAAGGGGAGTTGGCAATTGAGTGTGAACCTCTAATACATACAGACAAATTTCAGGAATGTAAATCTGAATGATGAGGCAGATTATCTGCTCCCCTGGAAGAAGGGATAAAAGCTTGTTAACAACTTACAATTCTTCAAATCTATACAACAACTTACTATGTGACCATTGATCTGCTGTGAATACTCTATTCAGATATAAGTGAAGTGAGCCCGAGTGGACCCCAACCACTCTCTGAAGCTCAGACTCTACAGGCATATTTGAAACGTGAGCCACGCCACAAACATAGTGCCTGACACCCTAAGATCAACAGTCACCTTCAGCCCCTCCCAGTTACCTGTAAATATTGTCTAAACTACTGTTCCTTGGATTTACTGCTAGGAAAGAAACATGACTGAGAAATCAGGCAAAACTAAACAACATATGGAAAAGGTAATGATACTGGGCTACGTTATGAAGCAAGGGACCGGAGAGACTGTTGTCTAATTATTCATCATTTTATAATCCCATCTCCTTCAGAAAGCTGCTCAACAAGCTCATCCCACAGATTTACAAGACATTTTTACATGTTGCCCTTTCCAAATTGAAATCCATTTGAAAATTGGGTTAATTCTGTCTCATGCACATCATACATCATTAATAAAATGTCATCCTTTGTGCAGAAATAGGCTGGTGATTTAATTAAACTGGATGATTTCAACACTGAAGAGAAGAGGAAAAAGTAGCAGAGTGAGGGGGAGAGATGTATTTTTCTTCCTCCTACAATAATTATACACTGGTTTTTCAGAACAGCGGGTAAGTATAAAAATTATATTTCTTTTTATCACTACAACCATTATTTCAGCTTTTGCAAGTTCTAAATTTATCAATGGAAAAGATCAAGTCACAGCCTTATTCTTTTGTCTCATTATATTCTTCTTTTAATATAATCACCAGCTTGGGCTGTTGTGCTGACGTCACGTCACCAGGAAGCTGGAGGCCTGAAAAATAGATTTTGAGCCTACTGAAAGTGGCAAAAAAAGGTATTATTTTGCACAAACATAGACACAGATTGCGCAAGAAGGTTTTTTTCAATTAACTACATATATTATTGATGGAGGAAAAAATTATTCATTTTTCTTTGCTACAAACTCTTCCTTTTTCAGTTCATTAGAACCCTGTTATTCCTTCAATCTCCACATGGTTCCAATATTCACTGAACACAAGCTGCACCCATTAGAGGGAAGCAATAGCACAGATACAAAAAGTAAGTGAGATAAGTGATAGGTCACATATTACTAAAGTTTTCATTTCATAGTTGCATACTTTCTCTCTCATTTCCTCTGGAAAACAGGAAGGCGGTGGATCATATGCTTCCCACACAAACTTATTAGCCAGCGCTAGACTGAACAGAATGGGGAAGTAAAACCAGGCCTTCTGTTTTCACCTCTCCATGGTGAAACATCAAGAAGTACCAGCTGGAAAAAAATTAAAAGTGCACTATGCTGAAATTGAAATGTAATAGGTTACAAAAAAAAAAAAAAAAAAAAAAAACCCAAACAAAAAAAACCCCCCAAAACCCCCCAAAAGAATGTGTCACATACAAAGAAAAAGTGAGAACCTTGAAGACAGGTCTGTGTCTCCACTCTCTCAAACATATTCTATATTGGGCATACTTAAAGCTCATTTACTAGAAATTAAAATGCTCTTTTGACCTTTTTAAAGAGATTCATGGCTCAAAGTGATCTTACTGATATATATGATGAGACTGGAAATTAAGGACATGAAGCCAAATTCTTCTCAGTAGTGCCCAGTGACAGGACAAGAGGCAAGTGGCACAGACTGAAATTCACAAAATTCTGATCAAAGAAAAGGAAACTTTTTACTATAAGTTTGGTTGAACACTGCAACATGCTTCTTGGAGAACTCATAAAGTCTTCATCCTTAGAGATGTCCAAAACTTGTTGGGACATGACACCCAAAACTTGTCAAGGCATGGCCCTACTTTAAGCAGAGCAACCTACTTTAAGCAGAGGCTTAGAATAGGTGACCTGCAGAAGTCCTTTCCAACCTCTTCTACTCTGCGACTATGCAGAAAACAAATTATAAACTTTTTAGGGTACAGATTGTGATATGTTGTTGAGTACTAATCAACGATTTGGGTCCCTTGGCTCCAAAGCCACACAGAAAATCAAAATAAATACATGAGCCCGGCATTTCTGGTACATAGTAGGGCTACAAAGGCTCCTACGTGTAGGTATTTCATTAAAAGCATCAGCACACGAGTTCAGAAAATTGTGCCTGCCTAGATAACTGGATTATGATGAAAATCAGTATTACACGTTTGACAGCTACATCTTTCTCTGTTCAGGGGGACTAAATAGCTTAAAAATGTTCAGTTGTCTCGTGGCTGCAGAAGTTAGGATCTTTGTGACATGGAACACAAACGGTACACGCCTCTCTCCAGGATCTAGAAGACTTGAATTCAGCTCACACAATCAGATCCACCCTGTTACAAAATGGTGAGCCACACAACCTCACCACAAACTCATAACCAGGCTCCTTAGATTCACCATGAAATAAATCTAAGTTTCTATCTGAATTCAGATTTCAAGTTTTCTCCTTTGCCCACAGTGTCATTTTGCTCTCCTACACACACAGTGTCCAAAAAGCTTTTCTGAAAGTTGCCTGGGTGAAAAATGAAGAGATGGCTCCCTGCAGCACCTTGTGAAGAACTAGGGAAACATGCACGCTCAGCCTCACCTCCAGTTCAGGTAGTAAGTGAGCAGCAAATGAGAAAGATGCTGAGATTAAAAGCAGTAACCAGTGTGCTTTGCATTTAGAAAAAAGGTCTTGTTATTTACAACCTCTACTCCAGAACAAACTACACACAAATGAATTTGGGGGTTGCCGGTTTCCCGTCACCATATATTGAGAGCTGTGTCTGAATTATTTTACTGACACTTTGGTCATGAAATGAAAATGAGCTAATAGCATCTGTCTGCTTCTACAGAAGTAAACAGCAAGAGTCTGCTCCTGGAAAGGTGAATTATGTTTGCAGTATGTGCACATGGTGGGAAATACCAATAGTAGAGTTTCATTAAATAAGAGCCATGAGTAAGTGCCTCCAAAAGAGAGCAGGCCTAAAAGCACTGGAAGTTGTGGCACTAGCTGCTCCCTACATATTTATACTTATAAATTATATATGGGAGAGACATTTAGTATTCAAAACATATGAACAGCTTAACTGTCTAGACAGGAAGCTTTGTACCTACAGTTTCTGGATCTTCCAGGGTTTAAAGTCTAATAAAAGGAAATATGAAAACCTAGTCTACAGTTATCAGCTTCAAATTAATAAAACTCATTTAAAAAAAATACAGTAAGAGCAAGATTTATAGAAAAGGCTGAAATTCTGTCGGGCGTTCAGGCAGAATAGTTTTTAAAAGTTCCTCTGTTTAGTGACTTGTTCAGCTCCAGCTGAATGTAGGCCATGGACTCCCTCAGGGAATGACAGTAATTGAGATAAGTAATTATTTTTCTTTAAGAAACTTTAAGTAATTGGGAATTCCCAGTGTCTAGTAATTACTGTATCAGCTGTCGGCACCAAGGCTTCCTTGGTTGTGAAAAGCAAATCCATTCCTTCACATTCAGCTGTAAATAAGCTTTGTACAAATGAGGAAAGGTGGGAATTCACCAGGAGTTCCTGATTCAGCAAGTTCATTAAATAAATATTCCATGTGCTTAATCAGGAGCTCACTAAGACACCTGGCTTGCCCAGGTCTGAACAGAGACCCCAGCATGACAGGGAAAGCAGACCTATCTTTATTACGATATGTATTAAGGTTTTTTCATTATGTCTAATCTTTTGTTGCTGCTGTGGCCATTGCCTTGGCCTTTCTCTGTGCATCTCTGGAAACTTCTCATGAACAATCAGTGCCGTCTTAAAACGTAGTCATTCAACTGCTTATCTTCGACCACGTTCCTAGACTCCTGGTTATCAGCCATATCTCAAATCACTGCACAAGACTTTCTTGTTGGCATTAAAAAATTATCCTGATCAACATCAACTACATTATAAATTGCTACGGAACTCTCAATGATCATAGATAATACAGACATAATTCCAGCTGCCCAAATTAATTTGAATATGAATTATTATGTAATGAAAAGTCAATAGGTTAGCTAGACCCCTCCACAGGATAGTCTGTGCAATTAAAAATACAATTTTTTCTCCTTCACTTTGATTATCTGACAACTACTAACAAAGATTTATTTAAAGTTACACCTACCACAGTTTGATAAAGGCCTTTGAAAAATGGGCAGTAAACTCAGTAAGGAAGGGGGACCTGGAGAATCCAAAGCAATGCTATTGTGAACAATGAGACAGATCTGATAATGCAAGTAATCTATTTGGACAGTAGGGGAGAAGGTTCAGAACAAAGTGCCAGCAGTATAAATGGAAATATAGACACACTGACAGTTCAAAGCGACTCATTACCATAGAACCAACTGTTTCAATTATAAGGGGAGAAGGGAAAGTCACTGGAAAGAAACTGAGACATCTAATGCATGACAAAACACTGTACAAAAGTGTGCTGCACCTATACGAGTACACTGTACAAAAGTGTGCTGCACCTATACGAGTAACCCCATTTCAGTTAAGAGAGGGAAAATCCCCAGGACAACTGGAGCACTGGGAGATGCTCGAATGTGCCCAGTTCAGGATGCTCTGAGTGGCTCTCACTGAAGTCAGATTCAGTGCAATGCAAAGCACCTGTAAGAGTCAGTGCTAAAAAACATATATTCTATTGCCCTCTACTGGAAGAGCAAATCTAGGATTCGCCCTGGGTCGTCTAGCATGTACCTAATGCCATCAGTCACCTCTTACTTCAGAGTTCCCACTGTCTTCTGTCTTACAATGCTGTAAAATATGCAGGGGAAGAGAAGTCAAAAATTCACTAATACAAAAACCAGTAGACTGAGCGAACACAAGACCAAAACAACCTTCCTGGGGATAAATGCAGACAACTCCCCTACTAGAAAGCAGTATCAATGCTTATTACTGGAAAAGTAGCAGGGATTTTTTTTCACAGAATTAACCAAAGTCTGCTTCATTTACATTCACTGGATTTGTACCAGACACAAGGAGTCTGCCTCTCCCGCAGCAAGGCTGGCTCACAGGCTGGCTACAGAGGGTGTGTATTCAGTCTTGTTTATAAAATGACACCTTCTAAGACAGTGTGTTGGTTTAATAGGATAACAGAATGTATTTTATTTGGAACAGTGTAGAAGCTAGAGAGAAAACAGACTGGCTCATGTATATGCTGACACACAGTAACACACACAATTGTCTTCTTATCCACAGTCTTGTTTCCTTAAGTATGCCTGTCCAAAGCCTTCACTTGCAACTCAACACTGTCAAGCAAAAACATTAAATAGTCCCAGTGTTCCTCTTCCAAATCATGAAAATGGCATGTTTCACTTCAGAAAACATTAATAAAAGTGGGTTTGTTCTTAATTTTATTTCTATTTGCAAAGCCATTAGAACTGTTCTACAGCCCTTTCTCACCATTATAAAAGTTAAAAATGTATTTAAAAAGCAAGAGAAAGAAATGCCAGCAAAGTTCACACTGTTCTATACCACGACTCCCTGAGCTGATGATTTATAAGCAGGACTGAATAATATGAAGTCCCAGTAAAAGTCAGGCTGCCGCAAGTAAATGATTCGCCTGCTGGTCTGGGTATTGGTTCTCGGAGTCTGGAGTACTACTTTTGAGATGGTAATACCTGAAGCTGTAAATGCAGGGATTATGCATCGATACATGGAAAAGCTCCAGACCATCGAATCACTTCAAACACCACACTGAGGAGTTACACACACACACAAAAAACCCAAACCTACTATATGCAAGTGGCTTGTGAATGTAAGTGACATGTAAGCCTAGTAAATCAGAGAAATGTAATTGAATCTCTCTAATCAACAATTTCAAACCTACTACCATGTGCTACTTATTTGACTGCTTATCACTAAAAGCCATTACAATTTTCTTAGGCTTGCCATTTCAGTTTGCTGCTTGCGCTAAGTGATGTATCAAATGAAACATGGGAACAGAAGTATATTCACTCCAAGGATACGTGTTTGCTGCTTTTTTAAAATTGGTTCTCCCAATTAGGTATTAGAGGGGAAAATAAAAGTGTCTTAGCAAGAAATGAAACTTTACAACATAGTTACTTATCCATGAATCTTAAATAATTGGATATTTTGCTATACTTCAAAGAAAGATAAGCCTGGAACAAAATCAAATAATCCCAGTACTCTAAGGTGTAGCAGTCAAAATTCTGGTATGAAATAAATCCAACTGAGAGCCTTCAGAACATGTCTGAGGCAAAATAATTCTTGAAATAATTAGACAGTTCTGAACAACAAGAAATGTTGTATATGATGTAAATGATGTAAATGATGTATAGTCTACTACATTAATCCTTGCCTTATCATCTGCACTTGAATAAAATACGTTTGAAATTACAATTACCCTTTATCCACCCTGCAAAAGCACACTATTAGCTAGACGAGAATCATAAAACTGTTTACTTTGAGAAGACCCCTAAGATCATTGAGTCCAGCCATTAACCCAGCACTGCCAAGTCCACCACTAATCCATGTCCCTAAGCATCACATCTACACATCTTTCAAGTACCTGCAAGGATGCTGAATCAACCACTTCCCTGGGCAGCCTGTTCCAGTGCTTTACAACCCTTTTGGTGAAGATTTTTTCTCCTAATATCCCATCTAAACCTCCCCTAGTGCAACTTGAGGCCTTTTCCTCTCATCATATTGCTTGTTACTTGGGAGTGAAGCAGCAAGTTGTGTTCCTCAGCTATACTCAATTACACCAGTCCATGTATATAAACACATGTAATGCCTGGAAGAATTTATCCATTTACAGATGTAACATATTGCAAAGTGCTAATTTTCCTCAACAGATGGCTATAGTGGCTCTTCCTGCAGCATAAACATGATTCCACAAGAGAAGCTGCCTCCTGCTCCTGATCCAAAGACAGGCACATCAAGAAGAGCAGTGAAAGAGGACTTCCCATTTACGGTTTAGTTATTGCATTTGGAATACAACCAGAAGGTATACCTGCTCTAAGTTGGCTCAGGGCTTCCTAGCAGTGTGAGAAAAACTGAATTTATCAATTACAGAGGAGTGCTCCTGGGGCCACACTGAGCCCAAAACTGGGACAGAGCTTTAAAGTCAAGTTGTTCTGTCAGGTAGAGCAGGAGGAGAAGAAAGGGAGCAGTGGATAGTGCTGCAAGCAGTTGCTCTCTCACTTCATAGTTGCTCTCCCTACATGCTTGACCCTTTCTCAGCAACAAGCAGAACTCCTATGGCCTCCCAGGACTCTGACAGACAAGGAGCAACCTGCCCTCCCTCAGGGGGGCGCTGGGTAATGAACACCTTTCCCTGATGGCTGGAGCCAGCCCTGAGTTCATTCCCTTCACAACAGAGGTTTAGGGACAACACACTGGGTTTGCACCACTAGTTTAAGTTAGACCCGGAGCCTTTCTTGCCTTCTTGTCATTTACTTACTTTCTATTTTCTTTCCAAGATCCTTGATCAAATATTTGAAGAGTCACCCATGAGACTTAGGCCAAGCACACATTGCCACTTAGTCTCAGCTAAATCAGCAAGAGATACAATCACATTGCAGCTCCAACTGCAGGCACGAGAAAAGCTGTGACAGCCAAATTGTATCTATATGGAGAGTGTTAATTTCTTTCCTAGATTCATTTCTACTAGCTTATTCTGACTTTCCTCTAGGAAGCTATATCCTACCCCGTATTGGGAGTGTTTTGCAATCTCAGTACCACCATACCATAGATGCAGTCTCTGAATAAGCCAGTTGCTATTTTTGGTATCAAATTGATTCACAAAAGAATTGCAGCATGCTGTCAGCAAAAAGTCCTACCAGTGCCAAATGTACCGCTGGTGCCAGTGCCGTGCCATTCCTCTGCTGGTGTGTTCATGTTTCCCAGGATCTGTGCTCTACTGAGCTACCAAAGATGGGTCTTAATGTGTCAGGACACAGCGCAGCCTCACAGAGATCCTAACCTGGGCCCTGGAAGCAACAGAGCTTTGTCAGCAATGTTACAGTAGATCTACTTCCTTCTGACACAGTGCCAAGACTTTGGCTAAATAACACTTTCAAAAACAAGCTCTAGAAATCCTAGCCACCAAGAATTTTCAAGTGTTTCTCTCCCTTGGGAATTCTTGAGATGTGAGAAATATCTATGTTGTCAACAAGCAATAAAGATGAGAAGCAAGATACTTGGAATGTCTTTTATAAAACTTGGTCTGACACGAGGTTGTCCCTTAAGCACTTCTAAGAGGAACCTATGAGTATATACAAGAGTTATGTCTTCCTTTTGAAATCTGCAAGTCCCCATCAGTCTTTGTTAGCATATACTGACAACAAAAGGGCAAAACAAACAATTCAGCTCTGATAGTTATTACAGAGTTAGAGGTAGAGGGAAGGGGTTCTCAGCTCCTAAAATGATGCACACAAAAAAAGGAACTCACATAATCAGTATTGATGGAAGTCCTACTGCCAACTGCCACACACAAAAAAGCACCGTAACACCTGCTGGTATTGACATCATTGCCTGGTAGAAGAACATTTCATGAAATTCACATTAGGCAAGCAGTACCCCTAAGATTTGGGCTTCATCTACACTCATCTGTCTTTAAAGGACAAATTTATACAAAGTGCAATAAAGTCCATGAACCACCCACTGCTAACAAAGAGAAAGGAATGCCAGTAAGCCACCAGCGATGGCACTCAAGGGAGAAGAGACGCAAGAAGCTGGTATTGAAGTCCCAACCAGATGTTTCCACTTCACAAATGCAACCACTATGTCAGATTATCTAAGGTATAGTTCTGTATGAATTGAGAGTTGAAAGTCATTCCCAGGCTTTCTCTGCAGACCTGTGAAACTCTTAATTCCTTCCCTCACCTGCCCTCTGCTGAATATGATTGCTCTTCAAACAGAAATTTATCTACTCTCTTACAATGTTTGTTGAAAGACAGTTGCAAAGCATCAGGGACATAAGGAATGGTAAAGCAGGGTCACCATGATGTTTCCTAAGAGCACAGAAGAGTAGAACTAGCCTCAGTAGATATCCCATCATGCCAAATAGGAGTGGTGATAACTAAACTGGGTCCCAAATATTCAATGAGAGATGCCAAGTACTAAAGAAAACAAAATCTAGAACATGCTAAAACCTGATTGTTGCTCTGCGCACAAAGCAATGCCTTCCTTGTTTAAGTATTTATACCTGGATTTTAACTCTGAAAGGACGGCCTATACCTACATATTTTTAGAAATAGGAAAATGCATGCTGGCAGTAACCAAAATGCAACTGTACCAACAAACAATATTCAAATTGATCTTTCGATTCTTCAGTGATACAAGGCATTTCCCATGTACTGTATATTTACTGATGTCTTATTCCTCATCTGCATGGATCCAGTGCAAACAGATCCAATAGTCAGAGATCTTTTTCATAACTTAAAAAAAGTTATAATTTCATAATTTCATACAATTACTGGTCTAATGCATGAACATGTTTCAGTGTACACAAGTGTAGGTTAACTCCAAAATGAAGGGATTTAAAAGGCCTTCCTAAGTATGGAATCCAAGATCTTCACTTTTGTTCCTCTTAACTAGTAGAGGGAAGTTTTTTTAATAAAAAACTAATGTTCTTTATTTTCTTCTCTAGTGTCAGGAGCCCCCATAGGAAAGGGTGCTGGGAGAGGAAAAGAACAAACAAAAAACCCATACAAATTAATAATAGAGAACGTGGGTTCTCTATTCAGCCCATCCAATGCATGTCCATCAAAACCTCAGTGACAGATGCCTTTGTAACTTCCTTATGATATCAAATCCAGCCTTGGATACCTGTGGAAAAGATGTACTAAAATTTTCTAAAACATTCTGAAAAGATAGGCACTTTTACAAGAATTTTGCTGTTTCACTCATAAGCACTCTTTTCCAATCACGAAGATTACAGCAATTCAGATCTGACCCAGTGAATGATGGATGGCACACTTTATACTCTGGAGTCAACGTGTAAATTTTACCTATAATTTCTGCCCTCTACAAAAGTTGGGTTATACAATAATGAGGTGCTTGACTGCTGTTGCATTAAGTCTGTAATGAGACTGAATGCACAGTCATACCATTTAGTGTTTTAAATTGCTTCAACTTTGGAGTAAATACGTTAACAAAGACCGAGCTGGGATATTAAGTGTAGAGCAGTACATCAAAGTAAGATGTTAACTTGCTGATGTTACATGAAAATTATTTCCATATTTCACTGAAGAATTCTTCAAATTATTCACTTGTGTGATATGTTATTAAATGAAGCACATAGAGGCATCTTAAACATTAACTTAATTGAAGGTAGAAATAACACAGGCAAATATTTCATACTTACTGTAGGAAAACTCCAATTCTTCTCATGAGATTTTTTACCATAAACTAGAAAGCCTGACAAGAATTACATTTCCTACCTGTGCTGGCTCCTAATTTTACCTTTTCCAAGAACATGGACACTTTACAACATGCTAAGAAAACTGTTTCAGTCAAATGTTTACTGCAGTATTTCTTATTTAGCTACTTCCAGTGAGAAGTTTCCGCTTGCTCTTTCCATTCCTCCCCTTTTTCAGCCTCCAAGCAGCTGTGTTCTTTCCATCTGGGGTAAGTAACCTGTGACCATTTCAGACTCCTGCCAAGATTATGCTTCCAAGCAAAATAGGTTGCCCAAGAAAATTCTCAGATCAGTTTGAAGATACCTACATCGTGTTTTCCAATGATACTGCAAAGGAGCTCTTTAATTCTCAGTCACTTTGACATCTGACAAGTGCTGCAGTCAAATTGCACTGGGTCTTCAGTACAGTTAAGGAAGGCCAGTTGTCTAATAAGAGTGATTTAGGTTGAGAGGGATCTCTGGGAGTTTCTATTTCCCATCCCTAGATCAAAGCAGGTCTGGCTCAGGTGAGCTCTGCCAGTCTTCAAGGATGAAGATCCCATGAACTCTCTGGGCGTCTCTTCTGGCATTTGACCACCATCTCTGACAATTTATTGTTAGTTTTCCTTTTTACAGCTTATGCCTGATGCCAAACATCCTACCACTGCTCCTCCAAGAAAACGCTGGCTGCATCTTCTCAGATGACAGCATTAAGACGGCATTCCCTTAGCCTTCTCCTTGTAACACTGAACAAAGCTAGGATCCCTCCAGGACTGCCTTTGACTTCACTGACTTACTCAGCTGGTGTGTCAGAAGGTCTGGTTAACTTAAAATAATTTAGGCCTAAAAGGGAAAAAGATCACTGCAATTTCCTGCATGTTATGGGCAGAAGACAGACTTTAGCAAATCATAGTTACATTAAACAAGTAGCATATTCCTACTGGGACTTGCATCCATAAATGACTTTTCAGAAAGCCATTTGCAATAACAACTTTGGCTGGTCAAACCCTACAAACAAAAATGCAAGCTCTTGAACACCTCACTTACACACTGCCTACAGAGTAACTATTAATACAGAGACAAACATCTTTTATGGGGGTGTAGTACTTCCCATGCCTTCCTTCAAGGGACGCTCAAGAAAGGTTATACAAATTATTTCAAGTTTAGTCTGGTTGTTATAATGATGTTTCTGAGCAGAAAGGTGGCTTAATAGAATACAGTGATAAATAGGGAGGACTGTTTAAAACCTTATCTTTCATTCCTGGTATTTTGAATTCCTGAATAAGTCCTTTCAGTCAGTGAAAACATTTTGAACTCAGATAAGTGGTATCTTGAGGTTCCCCCCACCCTCAGAATTTTGTTCAAAGATTGTACTGAGAAAATTAAATATTTAAAGTTGCTTTTACTTCCTGACTGTTCAAAATGGGTTCTAATTTCTGTTTGCCGTATTTTCAAATTAAAGCTTTAATTAAAATTGCTGTGCAATTTTAAGGGTACTAACTTTTTGTTTCCTTATCTTATCCATCTGCTGTCCAGTACAATTAGTATTTCTTATTATGCGAAATTTAGCAGTTTGCTAGAAGAATTTCTGTCTTAGCTTCAGCCTGGTGTCCAGAATGAAAACACTTCAAATCTGCCCATTACATAAAATTGTCTGGGAAAGTTAAAAGTAGTTTGGTGACAAGCTTATTGAAACAGACTCTAGTAAAGCCTCTTAGTTTGTTATCAGTATCATGGGTTTCTTAATTGCCACATAGATTGCAATTTTTAACTTTCCTGGAACTTGTGTTTCCTGTTGGATGCTGTCCTTGCTTTTCCCCAGCAGTTAAAGCAATAACCAAAAACTCAGCTCAGAGAAGAAGTTGTATCTTCTATTGCCTTACTTCCAATATTCCCATCTTCATCTATTCCTGTCTTTAAAAATTGCTTCATAATTTGTATTTTTCAAAACAATAGCCTCAAACTCCCCTAATAGTAATGACGCCTTAGGCATCAGTAAGATAAAAGCTCCAAGACATCAAAACTCAGTTTTGTTGTCCACATCTAGAAACAGAGAATACAGTCCTTAGAATTAGACAGAGGATCACACAAAAGTTTTCTGTCAAAGGAAAAAAAACAGAAAATGCTACCTCAAAAACAGCTTTAAGTAAGTAAAAAAAAAAAAAAAAAAAATAGTTCTAGTTATGCTAAGTTTAGTCTAGCAAAGGTTAAAGGCCACAAAATGATCTTTTTAATCTGGCTGCATGAAAACTCTATCACTCCATTTCTCCTCCACAACTCAGCCATTTCCATTTTTGCCACGTATAAAATAATTTCATTTAAGCCATGCCATTTGCAGTGGTGTATTTCAGGAAATGCTAATCCTTCATTTATAATGACCTAAAGTCAGGGAACCCTTGATATTGCCCCTCAGGCACCCATAGGCTGAAAACTCCTAAGCTGACACAGCAGAGACCCCAAGTGGGAGGAACTCATTCATCCCTGTTCTGTCACTCCAATGTCTTCTTCATTCACAGCAAAGTACACAGTATTGCGCACAAATACCAAACAATGTATAAAACTGCTGTACTTACCTAACAGCAGCAGTCAGCCAGCTTACAGGAGAGCAAACCCAACTCTTTACAGGAAAGAAGAAACCATTTCAATCTAGCCTGGCCTAGCCAGTTGTGTGATGTGATCTTACCCCGTACTGAACCAGCAAGTACTTGTTACCACTGCGTCAACAAAATCAGGACCTGACATCAAGGGAAACTGAGCATTTCTTTGCATTTGAGTAACACAATGTGTTTGGTTCTAAGAGGCTGAGGGGACTACCCAAAGTATAAGCTGATTGAAATTATCCCAGTGCAGAATACCAAACTGCACCTCAGCTTCTCAACCACCAACCTCTGCATCCAAGGACCTGACATTCCCAAACAGCAAATAACTCAAAGACCACACTGTTCCTCACTTTTCCCATCTGTTAATAAGGATGGAGTGGTCCTGCTTCTATCCTGGTCTGATGCTGTTGGAAGACCAGGCTGAAGAAACCACTGATGTATGCTACACTTTGTTGTAACAGTCATTCTAGTCTCTGCCCATTCTAGTTGTAAGGTTTCTGCTTTATTTTCCTTTACCACTTATCTCAAATGTCCCATCACACACAGCTGTCGTTGAAGGTCAAACCACACAGAGACAGGTGAATCCCTCAGATAATTAAGTTTTGGCTTCATCTAGCACTATGACTATCAGAATTCAAACATCTGGGTAACGCAATTTATGGTGGAAAGGGTGTGGAAAATAGGAGAGATATATTAGTTGGTGGTTTGTTGCACTTCAAAACTATTAGCACTTACTTGTGCCTGTTGAGTTCATTCCTACCACTGCCCAGATAAGCTCACAAAAGCCCATATACCCCGTCTGATTGCAGGCAGACCACAAGTACAGCTGTGAGTACAGTGTTTACCAGCGACCCAGAGGGAGGAAGCAGCACCTTTGGCCAGCTGTCTCCTTACTGATCATGGGGAGTCAAGACAGGCATCTGCTCTACAAACCACATTTTAAAATAAGGGAAAATATCTTCAGTTGGAAGGCCAATTCCACACTGTCCTTCATGCAGCCCGTGCTTACCCGAACAACCTGTAGGATTTCCTATACTCCTCCACTTTAAATGAGCAAATTTTTAGGTACAAATTACTGCACTGGATCCTACTTCACTAATTCCAATTCAAAACATAGTCCCCACACACAGTAATGAAGCTCATTTATCAACCTGTTGCCTGAGGGACTAAGAGATGACCTCCAAGTAATCACAAGATAGACAATGACCCTGCCTATTCAAAAACAGGGCAGTCTTTACAAACCACAAAAGGTAAGTCTAAAGCCAGTTTCCCCTTTTTACCTAAAAATAAAAGATCCAAAGCAAAACCACACACAACTCTTGTATTCAGAGAGGATATGAGGTCTAAATACACAGTTGCTGTGACTGAACAAGCTCCTGTGAAATTGGAGAGAAGCTATTTTTTTTCCAGTAGCCAGTGTTCTTTCCCAAGGGTAGGATTTGGAATACTCATTTTATCCTCTACTGCCAACAGTACCCACATGCTCTTTGGTTAGAAAAGAGGTATTTGGCACAATAGCTCATCTTGCCAATTATCAAAACAGACCAGCTGCTTCCCTTTTGGAGTGACAGTGAGGTTGGAGTGGCTGGGACTTCCACAGCCACACTGACCACAGTCAAAATCCTTGTCACCTCCAGAGCCAAAAGCTTAGAGCTGATACAGGCAGTATTTTTCCAAAGATAGATTGTGCTAGAAAAGTCCAAAATACCCAAAATGCACCTATTAATTCCCCTAGATCAGTTAATTCTATGGTATTTAGTGGGATTATTGACACTGTGGCCATAGCATGGCCAAAGAGGACCACAAAAGCCATGAGAGAGTTAAGAAAAGGACACAGACCATTTGTGATTAGTTATGAACATAGCAAGGTTTGTTCCTGTCCCGAACGCCCCTGTAGTGGGAGCTCAGACATGTAACATGCTGCAGGATTGAGACTCGTGAGAAGACAAGAAGCCAGTGTTCCCCTCAAAAAACCACAATAAGCAATGGTTTCTCATTAAACCCTTTCAGAAATTGTCTGCCTCTGACTTTCTTTTTCTATTTATTTTTCTTTGCCAAATTTATCACATTCCTTCTGTCCCAGCTCCACCTTGGCCAGCTTCCCAACCTTTTTGACAGCACTGCAATGTCACTCCTATTTCCAGCTACGGACAGCAGAGCCTACTGGTCTAGAGTGAAGCTTACGAGAAGAGAGGTGAAATGAAGAGAACACACACACAGTGTGGCCCTAATGTTCTCTCTCTTCAACACAAATTAGAAAGTAGATCTGGACTGCTTGAGTCAAACGTATCCTGTAAATTTCCCTGCACAAAGTCTGCATCTGCTCCAAAAAGGGTGATCATTACTACAGGTGACCATAATCATACCAGGCCCGCCTGTCTTCACTCAAAAAAGAGAAGAAATGTCTCCATATTTTCCCTTCAGAGCAAGATGGAACAGAACTTTAATAAAACAGGTATTTTCTATGCCAATCTAAGAGAAAACCCTCTTTCCATGAGATTTTGGTCCTATAAGGTCAAACCAGAATGAAGAAATAACACCCACTGGCTGGTCACAAGTATGCAATAAAAATGGAAATCAATGCCTATGGAAGAATGCTGTTTGCTACTTAAATTTTATTGAACAGCAAATACACTGAGCAGATTACCACTTTCTTCATGGACATTCTGCAAACATAGGGAGAGACATCACATAAAGTGTCCATTCAAAACTATTTGCTCAGTTAGTATCATTTTATGGCTATAGAGGAGAGTTTCTTCAGTGTTTCTGCAGGATTCTAGTGGCTCTCCAAACAGGAGTCTTCCCTTATATATCAAGGTGTTCCAGTGATTTATGTGAGAGCCTTAGCCCCAGCAGATGTGCTGTGCTGTTTTGGGCTGGAATTAAGATAATTTTCCTCACAGCGACTAGTATGGGGCTACGTTTCGTTTTGCAAAAGCAGCGTTGTTAATAAGAGGGAAGTTTTTCTTTATTACTGAGCACAGCTTACACAGAGTCAAGGCCTTTTCTGCTCCTCACACCACCCCACCAGTGAGTGGGCTGGGATTCACATGGAGGTGGGGGGGACACAGCCAGGACAGCTGACCTTCACTGACCAAAGGGATGTCCCGGAAGATACGGCATCATGCTCAGCATATAAAGCAGAGACAAGAAGAAGGAAGGCAAAGGCATTTGGCGTGATGGCGTTCATTTTCCCAAGCAACCATTACAGGTGATGGAGCCGTGCTTTCCTGGGGATGGCTGAACACCTGCCTGTCCATGGCAAATGGATTCCTTATTTTGCTTTGCTTATGTGTGCAGCTTTCACTTCACCCATTAAACTGCCTTTTTCTCAACCCATGAGTTTCACTCACTTTTACTCTTCCAATTCTCTCTCCCATCCCACTGGGGTGAGCAGCTGTGTAGTGCTTAGCTGCCAGCTGGGGTTAAACCATGACAGCTGCTGCACACTGAGAAAGCAGATCAGACCCTTACAGTGAGTTTGCAACATACACATGGAAGTAGTAAGCACACGTCAGAGGAAGGACTGTCTTGAAGCAACTGTTTTTAAAAAGCTCAAAATAACTTTATGCTTCTTTTTACACCAATAGTCTTTAATTAAAAGTTAAGCAGTACAACTACAAAGATTTCCAAGATCCTGAACATTCTCTCAACAGCTTATGCTTACCAAATGCTTTGTTCTTTGCAATTCCCTTGATTATAAAAAGAATTGATTTTTTTTAAACTTAATTTTACATCCTTCACATCACTTTAAATTGCATTACTAGATTGGAACATAAATCTTTACTGTTTGGGGGTCTTTTTCACCTAAGGAGAAGTCTAATAATTGCATCAAAGATCACACATGAACAATGAAGCATCCAAATGTTTAAAAGTTGGAAAAAACCACAAGGTTTTTAAATAATTTTTTTTAATATAAAACTTTGCTTTATATTATTTAGTGTCTGAAAAAAAAATGCAAGAAAAAATGTTTCTGAAACTAAGGGAGCTGTACTGAAATCCTTCTTTTATGTGTCTTCCTGTCAATGAAGTCATCGAAAAAGGAAAAAAATCAAGTCCAAATTTTTTCTGAATTTGAAGCCCACTCTAAACTCTACTGAAGACAATGTAAAGGTGTCATTCACATCGTAAGGCTATGGAGTCCCTGTATTCACTTGCTTTTGCAGCATTTGACCTTTCCTACAGGCAAGCTGTGGAGTGAGTCACCCACAAACCCATTTGCTCTCAAAAAGAGTGCTGAAATTGCCACCAAAGATGGCAAAGACTCACCTGATGCACAAATGTCACAGAAACAAAGGCATAGGAACACTTTATAAAAACCAGTGTCATAACACACACAAACTAGAAGGCTCAATTAAGAAATTAATACAGCATATTTTGTTCTGGCATTTCCTGACCGTCCCTCAAGTGCTTGGCTTTGCTTTTCAAAGCAGGGAGCTACTACATGAAATATGCCAGAGTTATTCAGAAAGCAAACCATAAGCACACAATCCATCCAACAAACACTTGGTGGTACGAAACACAGGCATCAACAAGACAGAAGGGTTTTTATTGCACAGGTACCTGCTGCTCGTGGGGAAGTGGAACCTCACAGCAGCAGTAGACTTTCCTGTCTGCTACAGGCCATAGCAAAGTAAAGGCTGTGCCAAAACACACTCCATGGCAGTGGGGTCTGCACAAAGGAGCTTTGCCCATCCAGTCTCAGTTCCTGTCAGGAGAGCAATTACTCCCAGAGAACGGCTGCTGGCACAGGTATACAGTACTCAGACCTGTGCAGCAAATACACTAAATGCAAAAGCTTTTCTGCCAGAAAGCACAAGAGCAGCAGAGGTGATAGGAGGCAAGCATTTCATTAGCAAAGGGTTTGTTCATTGGTAACTCTGCTATAAATTATAGATGTAAAGCAATAAAATAAAAAAAAAGAAACCTCAGGTCCTATTCCAGACTGCAGCACAGCTACATGCTGCTCATTTATGCATCCTTCCTGTTTTCTGCCACCTGTCTGTCTCTTTTCTACCCTTAGCTCACTTTCAATTTCTGCTCTTCATTTGAGCTAACATCACCAATCTTCTACCAAATTTCCTTGTTCAAGTAGCTTCCAGTCTTGACTGCTTCTCAACCCACACTGCTCTCTCCTACAACAGTTCTTTTGTTTTGGTTTGGGGGGTTTTGATTTCTTTTTTGGGGTGGGGTTTTCGGAGGAAGCAGAACAACACACCGGTTGGTTTGTTTCAAAAAGAAACCCTTCCTTGCCTTTTGCTCCCCTCACCCAAATCATCTTGCTCAGGAGGCTCCCTATCATCTTCCTATCTGACCTTTTAGGACTCTATTTCATGTATCTGAGCTCAGACCTCGTCCTTACCATAGCACCAATCTCTCCCCTGTTCTCACCTACTCATCCAAGCTCTTTTCAAATACAACCAAAGTGTTACCTAGCCCTTCCAACTTCCTTGCCTAGCGTACAGCTCCCCTTTTTCCAGAAGTTAATCTGTTAGTTTCTCTTCTCAAATGCACCTCTCACTTCTTTTTGCCGAGAGAGGAAAGACAAACTTGAATTAACTGGTAACAACAGACAAGGAGAAAACTGAGGTACTCAACTTTTATTTGTCTCAGTCTTCATTGGCAGTCTGTTCCTGTATCTCTAACATGGATGGCCTGCAAGACAGGGATTGAGGGAGCAAAGTCCCTCCCACTCTAAGAGGAGATCAAGTTTGTGGCCACCTGAGGAATCTGAACATGCATAAGTCTGTGGAAGCTGAAAGATGCATCCCAGAGTCCTGAGGGAATTGGCTGATGTAGTTGCCAAGCCACTCTCCATGATATTTGGAAAGTCACGGCAGTCAAGTAAAGTCCCAGGTGACTGGAAAAATGAAACATCATACTCATCTTTAAAAAGAGTAGAAAGGAGGACCCTGGGAACTACCAACCTGTCAGCCTCACCTCTATGCCTGGGAAGAACATGGAACAGATCCTCCTAGATGCTGCGCTAGGGCACAGGGAGGACAGGGAGGTGATTCAGGACAGCAGCACGGCTTCACCAAGGGCAGGTCCTGCCTGACCAACCCAGTGGCCTCCTGTGATGGAGCGACTGCAAGAGTGGGCAAGGAAAAGATCTACGGACATCAACTGTCTGGAGTTCTGTAAGGCCCTTGTCAGGGTTCCCCAAACATCCTTCTCTCTAAATTTGAGAGATACAGATTTGATATATGGACTGATCAATGAATGAGGAATTGGCTGGATGGTCATATCCAGACAGTAGTGTCCACAGCTCAATGTCCAGATGGAAATCAGTGATAAATGGTGTCCCTCAGGGGTCCCAATATGGACAGAGACATTCAGAGGAATGGAACACCTCTCCTGTGAGAAAAGGCTGAGGAAATTCCCTCATCTACAACACAAGGAACCTAGACTTGTTCAAAAACAAGACCATTGTATTTTATTTTAAAAGTATAAAAACGTCACTTTCTTGGAATCTTACTTAAGCAATATTTGGGCTTTCCTTTGCAGTTAGGAACACAAATTCCAGCATAAAAGTTTTTTAAAGTCAGTAGGCAATTCAGAATGGAATTGTGTAGTGTGAAGTGTTCAGAAGACCTTAATAATAATTTTAGGGTATCTTTAGTGTAAAGTGATGCAAAACAGCATCCCAGCTTCATTAATATCATGGGTGCTGAAGACAAAGTGTTGTGAAACCTGCAGCAAGATAAGCATAACTGTTTTATGAAGAAAACAAATTAAGTTTTAGGTTAAGATTAGATTATGCCCATATTAAGAGAGGCATTTTTCTCTCCCACCCAATACATCTCCAACCAACTCCTTGGAGCTTATGAGTGCTTTCATTCTTTAAAAAAACATTTATACTTGCTTTCAATATCCACCAAGATGAACTTCTCCTGGCATTACTGACTGAAATAATTTCATGTGACTCATCAATTTGCACAGGACTCAGTAAAGGTTCTCCATATTCTGAAGAAATTAAGTGCTTAATTCAATCCCCGTGTCTTTCTCTGGGTTTTCTTAATTATTCATTTATCCACAGAAACAGAAGTTTGCAGGTCTGGAGTTATGTATAAACATAGAAGCAGAGGACTGGAAAGAAGTCACTTGCCCATGTTTGCTTATTTCACGGGGAAAACGTAACACTTGCATGAAGTGCGAAAGCTGTTAAGATACTAGCTTTTTTTCCCATCCCTTAACTAAAAGTCCAAACAACCACACACACTCACAAAAAAAAAAAAACCCCACAAAAACAAAAAAATAAACCAACCAAAAAATAACTTGGTAAATAACTTGGCCTACTCAGTCAAGCAATCACATTATATAAGAGGCCAGGATCACCTAATGCGGGAATTGTCCCAAGTTTCTGTAATGGCACCTGGCAGCTTAATCAGTACCACTCAGTCCAGTTCACACACTTATCTACTGATAAGCACCAAGTGATCAATCAGTCCCAGTGGGGCACATATCAGATCAAATGATGGTGATAAAAGCTATCTGAACCCTTCGCAGCCAAAGCATATCTCAGTAAATCTTTTTAGTGTTAAGGTCTTTGACAGTTTGGCTTCTTTACAAAGGTAACAGGGAGCAGCTCATCCAAATAGTTTCATCATGGAGGTTTGGCCCTGGCCCCATGCTCCCTGTTAAAGACCTGGCCAGGAGGACAGACATCTTAATCCTTCACAAATATTCAATGAGCTGTAATATTAGTTCTCAAAGATGTATTGCAGCATCCTTCAAAGAGACCGTGACAAGAGGAGATTTAAAAGAAAACCGTGATTTGTTTGTTAGATGCTGTGTTATTTTTTTCCCCTTAATATTACATTTCAGCCATTGCATTCATCAATAAACTTAGCAGGACGCTGCCTGACATTTTAAAATATGCAGTCAATTATGAAAAGTCATGCTGTTTGAGAAAAAATTATCCCACGTTGAAAATACGAATTTAGTGACTCTCCAAGCTTTTAAGCTAATCTTATTATCCACATAATAATGTCCAGGGGCATAATAGTCTCCAGAGGCACCAGGCCATTGTGTTAGTCACAGTGGAGTAAGTCTATAGAAAAAAAATAATTGCCTTGACCTTATCTAAAGTTTTCTGATGGAAACATCTGAAATCGAGCTTTTCAGCCACAAGTGTTTGTTCGCACCTGCCTTTTACCGTGGCTGAAGGACAAGTGGAATTCTGGTCTCTGCTCTCAAGTGTACTCCCACCAAACTGCTAACCCACAGAGCTTGCTTAGACTACCACAGGCCAGTCTTCTCACACAAATCAAAGAAAGCATAACCTTGGACGATCTGGATCTCCTTCCTAATATCTGGGACTTTAAGAGAAGATTATTTATTTTTTTAAAATATGTGCAGAGAGCACACTGTGCAGGGAAAAAAATCATGGCTGCAAGTGTAGCCCTGCACCCACGTGCACCCATCCTTGCCTTATCTTATTTCAAAATATCGGCCATTTTATATGTGAAAGTGTTGGCAGCTCCTTCCATCTGAAGTGAAAGGAGCCTTAACAGCACTCCTGTGACCAGATTTAAACCTTTATGCAAACAAGTCTTGCTTAGAAGCACCTAATTCTAATCTCTCTATTGCTCACCTAAGGCATTTGTTGCACTTGATAGGCTGTGAAGAAGAACAGCCATATTGATCCCAAGATTGTGGGATGGAAACTAGTGGGAACTGCAATAAAATTTTAATATGTGTCACCTTCCAGACGAAAGGAGACTCCAGGGAGAGCTGACCTTTGAGTGCAGAAACCTTAATAACTTGTCAACAGTGGGGTTACATTTGCAATACAAAAACGAATGACAAAATTAGGGAGATTGCACTACAGTTGTACTGTCTAGAAACAAGAAGGTTTCTGCCAGGCTTAAGTGAATTTATGGGTTATATAAATCGAAATAATACGAAAAAACATAGAGACAAAAAATGCTGATGTAGTTTCCATTGATTTCAAGCAAATCTGTGCCAAACAACAGTTCATAGTTGATGCAAGTGTTATCTCATCTTAACTGCTGACTACACACCCACAGGATTGACACTGTTTTTAGCAGTCCTCCTTCAACTTGTACCTTTCCATTCACAGTCATTATTATTACGAGGGAGGAAAAAGCAACCGCCTGCTTGAAATAAGCAGTATATTCTCCATGAACAGAATTTCATTGAAAACAAAACTATTTGAAATTAAATTTAACAAATAGTTTTGGCCAGAGGAAAAAAAGGCGAAGAGACAGAGTAGCTTAAAATTTCAAGGGATCTCAGGAGGTCATCTAGTCAGACCCAAAGGATGGAATATTTAAAAAGCCTAAAAGCCTAATTTTAAAATTTCTGAATAATTTTGCAGGTGAAACAGTCTGTGATTGATGACATGCTTATTTTTTAATATTTGCCTTTAAAAACATGCATAGAAAACTGCTCCTTTCAAACTGATCCAGCCCTGTTCTCTCCCAATTACTCTGTTCAGGAAACCTTTGGCAACATTATTCATCATTTCCCACCATCTCTTGATTATGGGGCTCTACCCAGACTTATATCCCCAATGGCTTAATTCTTTCCACAAAAAATTTCAATCCTCTCATGCATTTAACGGTAGGAACAGTATTTAACAATAACCCAACAAAATCCACAACAAAGCAAACAAAATCAGTCAAACAAATGCCATGATCCTCAAAAGTATTCAAGAAGAAATTCAGTGTCTTCAGAGGAACAGCATTTAAGAAATGGATAAGCTTCAGAATGATCAATAGTTCCTTTCATATCAAGAGTATTTCTTATCTAGCTGCTCTAGAGAATATGCTCCATAGCATTGCACAGTACTCCCAATGGTTTTTATTAAAAATTCAGAATATAATATGGCAAGTTTATTGATTCTTTTTCTGGTGTTTGAATTTCCTATGACTGTAAGTATCTGGCACCCACCAAGGAGGAGCTGACAATCGACTTCTGGTAATAAGGGAATTATACAAGCATATGTAAAGCACAGGCTGTGACCACCATATATTTAAGTTAATAGTGACCTGAAAAATACTTAATGCATTAGACCTACTAATAACAATAACTGGAATACTCAGCCCTTTGCTACAAAGTCACATCAAGACAACATGAGAAAAGTGCTTTAACCGTAATCAAGCTTAGAAACATTCCTGAAAAAGCAGTGGAACGAGAATATGTATGTTTATACACAGCCTTGGAGTAAAGCCATGCACTTCCCTGTTTTTACCAGCTTTGCACTGGTTGCCATGAGATGACGATGATCCTACACAAAGTCTGTACAGCAGAGATATTTCTGTCTTTGCACTGCGTGGAACCATTTGCAGGGCTTTCCTATCTACTTTCCTATTTACTGATTAATTATTCAGTCACATATGTCTGCACAATCTGAAAGTTTTTAAAGCACACAAAGCCTAATTATTGTCCCAGGTTAAATAATTAAACTAGGATGGCCAGAATGTTCATCTAGGCATTTGCATCCAAGAAGGGCTGCTGGACAACCAGAAAACCCCAACATTTTGAAAATAAAAGCATCTTCAGGAAAGAGGATGGTATTAACTTTCAGGGCCCAATATTCCTCCTGTTCTGCCAGCTCTCTCCTGCCAGACCTCACAATGAAAACTGAGAAAATCATGATAAGCCTTTGTCACACAATGGGCATCAGGAAGGTGATTTCTGTCTGCTCTATTTAAGGCACTCTAGAGAGGGATGTGACTTGTGTGCTCATGCTGAGAATGAGCAAGAACTAGGGCTTAGGCAGGCTTAAATAGAAATATTAATATAGATGTTTTATTGATTAAATTCTTGTAAAAAAGTTACTACCTTAACTGATTGATCTATCAAGACCACAGTGCTAGGACTGTATGCTCACAGCAGATGAAAGTAGAATTCCTCCATGTTTTATGTGTTCTTTTACTGAGAGGTTGCTAAATGGATTTTTGTATTCAGCAACCCATAACAATCTCCTGGTAAAATTAATTTCATTTGCCCTTTCTGATCTGGGATGTCTGGAAGTTCTAGACTGTTTTAAGCCTTCCAGCACAGGTACATTCCCCCAAAAACATGGCACTCTTCAAGATGAAACAATTCTAAGAAGCCATAGAGACAACTGTGTGTTGCTTGCAATTGTTCACATTCTTCCTCCAAGTTAAACAAGAAATAACTTCTAATAGAGGATGTCACAATTACAGTTAAGGTACTTTGCTCCTGTATCTACCTCTCACCTCCTCCTAGGGTCACAGCATAGGGTGCACTGATGAATACTTCAATGCTGGTGGAACTTTGATGCCATCAGCTTCAGGTGACTGCTAATCTTTTTTATTTCTTTAATTAAAAACAAGACTAACTGAAGAGTTAGGGACAGCCCCAAGCTATTGGTTGCCCAGTTTCTCATCAACTGCTGGCGGATTTTTTTTGTTGTTCTCTACTCTGCATACTATACTGTCCTTGCTGGATTCTGGCAGTCATACTGCAGATTTTATTTTAGTTTCTACCTGTTGTTTTCTCACATGACAATTTTGCCATCTATCTTTCTTTATAAAAATACTCAAATTGAACTCCAGGAGCCCTATTTTTCCCAGCTAAAAGTAGTTTTTTATCTCAACAGGAATCAGTGGCACAGCATTTAAGGCCACATAGGAGTGCAGCTGTAAAAGGTTTTTCATTCTTTTTTTTCCCCTTCTTCTTCTTCCCCCTTAAGTAATACTGCAAGCACATTGCAAAGCAGCAGCAATTTGGAATGTTTATTTCAAATAATTTCTTAAAATTCCTGATTTTTTCACATTTTCTTTTCTATACATGAAATATGTAATTAAAAAGTCTGTAAGTTTATAAGTAACAGATCTCTTGGCAAAACAATCTCAAGTTGCTAGAATATCAAAAAAGGAAAATATTGAACTAATGTTATAAAACAATTATGAACAGCTCAGCATACCCGATAAGCCAGAGTCTTACTGTGTTTGCTTCAATAGGGAGAGTATGCAAACTTTGGAGGTACTGACTATGGATATAATGAATTCATTGTTATTTTAAGTTGCGTTCATCATTTCTGTCTTTTTCAAGCTTGTCCTTTGACTCAGTGATAAATCATAGGCTCGCTTCTAAACTTAAGTGATTCTGATGCAGAGTTACAAACTTCTTGTACGCAGTGACCTTTTCTGTCCTTAAAGCAAGGGCTGGTTGCTGGATCAGAACTTCCAGTTGCTGTCTTTGTTGGGAGGGGGG
>VZTI01005775.1:1588215-1606544 GCA_013397865.1 Struthidea cinerea | reverse complement strand
TAGTCTATGCATGTTGTGTGTTATATTTGTTATACTGCCCTCCCCTACTTGAATCATATCTGCATTTTGGTGTAATTAATGTGCCTGTAACTAATGGTTTTTAATAGGCTAAACCAGACTCTTGAATCTCTTGGGAGACAATGAAGTTGCTGAATGAGAAGCTCAGTACGTGGCACTGCTTAGGTATTAGACTAAGGAAGATCTGATGATGTAGCAACAATGATATACAAGAAACCAGAAAAAGACTTCTACAGTGATTAATTTTCTTATCTCTGGCCCCCATAGACACAGATCCGAGAGCCTGTATCTCTAGTTACCCTGCCTAGAGAAACTTGGATAAGATGATGGGAAAACAGGTCTCCCCTAAAGACTACTAGTTTGTAAAGTTTGTAAAGAGATTTTTGGATATACATAAACATATGTATCTATTTCCTCCCTACTTTCTGGATGCTTTATTTCAGAAGGGTTTCTGCAACTCTTCTGCACTCCTTTTGCTTTGCTGGTTTACAGGAAAGTCAAATGTGACTACCTGAGAGCCAGCATTTTTCTTATGGGTCTGTGCCACACACACTACAGGGAAGATAAAAGTGCAAAAGGAATCTCTATCAAAGGCTTCCAAAGCATCATGAAAACAAATGTGTTTAAATCAGGTCTTGAGGGTGTGTTGTGGTGAGGGTGGGGAAGGGCACTAACTACTTGTTCACTGGCAATAGTGTCCCATTTTAGACTTTTCCTGACCTGAATCTGTCATCTCTAAGAAAAGGCTGTTTAAAAGAGCATGGAGTCCAAACAATGTTTTTCCCAGCCTCTCCTGTACATAATTTAATTCTCCTTTACATTAATGGTTGTAAGTAAAACACAAACAGCATGCAAACTGGAGTAGCTGAAATAATGTTATGACTGGTGGGTGTTTTAAAAAGAAAAAGCAGTTTTAGGAAGGGCTGTTTTTAATTTGTGAGATTATAGTTTGCCAGTTTTGTTGAGTATCCTAGACCTGTCAGATGCTGTTCATGAATCAGAAATGGAAGCTGTTAAAAGGCCTAATTCTAAAAGACAGAATACACATGCAAGATGAATTTCGAATGACAAGGCAGAGCTCTGCTTCAGGTCACTGATGCTTACATGATGAAGGCTCATCAGTGTTGTGCACTGGAGGGAATTTGCTGGTGCCAGGAGCTCTCTGTGCATCTGTGCAAGAGGCTGCAGCAGGGAGCACGTGTGTTGGCTGTCAGCTGGGCACACAGCTGCCCCCAGGGCTCTTCACTGCGCTTATGTGGGACAGCCAGTGGCGCACAGAGAGGTGCTGCAAGGAGGGGCATGTAAAGAACTGCGATTCAGTAATCCTGCAGCGAAACACAGTAACTCATGAAACTGGGGGAGTCTGCTGTTTATTTTTAAAAAAGCCCAAACCAACTAAATTTAAAAAAAAAGCCAGAAAGAACTCCCCCAAGCCTGAAAAACATCCATGCTTCCTCAAAATTATTTGTTTCCTTTCCTCCCTGGTTCTTGCTTTGGCCTGTGATCCAGGAGGTCTGCTATTTCCCTTGTTCAGCAGAAGAGGTGGGTGCAAAAGAGCAGTGGTTGCCCCTTGATGACCCTGCAGCATGGCACATGGATACCCACTGCATGTCAAAAACCCCTTCCCGAGCTCTGTGCAGTATTTCAATGGCACTCGCTGAATGCCTCAAGTCCTGTTATCACATCTCTTCTCATTTAAGGCATATCTAGATAATGATGATGGAATATTATGTGACTAGTCCAGTAAAATGTTATTACTAATGCACTGTTTCTAATACTATTGAATTGCATTGCATCCAAAATAACAATAGGGAGAATTGTTTCTAATTCACACAGTAATATGATTCAAAATGTGGTCATACTTGAACTGATCTTTTTTTGCCTCTGGCAATGCACTGATTGCTTTGCAGCCCTTTATCAGGACATCTTGAATAGAAGCTGGAAATGTGAAGTGGGGGATTTGAAAATGGGCGTCTGGAAATACTGGTGTGAATACCTGAAAATGGTAGAGCATAAGGAAATTCCTAGAAAGTCCTGGATTCGACCCTGTTTCTCTGCACAACTGGTGCCAGTGCACCTCTGAAGTGCTGATACGATGGGCATCCCAGCAGGTACTGTCCTTTTAAAGGAGAACAAGAATATGGTTATCATCCTTTCTATTCAATCTATGTGCTTGCTTTCTCAGTTCAAGATCAGCCACCTCTAACTCACTCATGCAAGTCCTTTTGATTAGTTAATTTCTTGCCCTTATTGAATGTCATTCTGAAATTAAAAGGCTGGCGCATGAAAGCTTCAACACAGGATCTTTGCTGGGCCTATTTGTTGAGCAGCCCAGTCCTTTTAATCAAGTTACTGAAGTGCTCTGTTCCATCAGGCATGGTCTGGACTCCTGAGCCTCAAGGAATTTGGATGCAGGAAGAGAAAAATGTTAAACCTATTCTAATTTAATGATCTATATTCAGAAAAGGGTAAAAATGCTATTTAGCTAAGTAGATAATGAGAAACCAATTTTTAAAGGAATTACTAGGTCTGGAAATAAGCTTTGCCAATTTTTCATGGCAAATTGAAGTATTAAAGTCATGTACCTCTCAAGGATTTGACTTATATGGCTGATTTTACAGCTCTGCATTACTCTGTAGAATGGGGTAGAGTGCCGTGCAAAAGTCATTCTGGGAAGTTTATTTGTGATATTATATGAGACAGCACTCTCAGCCCAACAGACTCTGCAATACAGAGGCTGTGCACCCTTCTGGAGGGGAAGGGGAACATCTTGTTTGGTACTGTGAAGATTGGAAAAAGTTAATCCTAAAACTCCTAGATTAGATATAGAATGGATGTCTAGGATAAAAAAAAAAATTTAAAAAGGTAGCCATGAATATAAAGCACACAAAAGACTGCAAAACACTGTAAGGTCTCTGTTACAAGAGTCACCACTTGTGTTAACACCCTTTTATAGATACATACTGAAAACTGACTGGATAATTGCTCACTGTGGCTAAAGTTATTGCTGTCTTACAATACTGGGTGGGAAACACCACTGGACTGAGAGGTCAAGTGGTAGACTTATATGTGGTCTCCAAAATGGAAGATCCAAAATTAAGAACCACCTTTTCAACATGTCATTCGAAGGATGTGTTTTATCACTCACCATGGGTTTTTATCATCAGGGTGATTAAAAAACCAAAACAACAACTAAAAAGCCCCAAACTCACAAATAGGAAAGGGTGATTTGCCGAAGCTCTGTTGGGGAAGCTGAATTTGAGTTTCCCAAGTCATCATTCACACTTCTCACTGTAAATCAACTATTTTTAAAACATATTTAATGTATAGAAAAATGAAATTATTAAAGAATTAGTAATTTTAAGAAATTATTTGAAATAAACATTCCAAATTGCTGCTACTTTACAATGTAGTAAATTTATACTTTATATGGGGGAAGAAGAAGAAGAAGGAAAAGAAAAAGAATGAAAAACCTTTTACAGCTACACTCCTATGTGGTATTAAATGCTGTGCCACTAATTCCTGTTGAGATAAAAAACTACTTTTAGCTAGGAAAATAGGGCTCCTAGAGTTCAATTTGAGTATTTTACAAAGAAAGAGAGATGGCAAAATTGTCACGTGAGAAAACAACAGGTAAAAAGTAAAATAAAATATGCATTTTGAACTGCAAACTGCAGTTTGACTGCCAGAAGCCAGCAAGCACAGTATAGTACACAGAGCAGAGAAAAACCAAATAAATCCACCAGCTATTAGCATCTCCTCAATCCAGCATCCCAAAATGGCTTGGCTGAATGTTTACCTAGATCTTCATGCTTGAAAACAGCTTTAAACTTGTTAAGAATAGCAAGCTAATGCTGCATTACCTGATAAGGGGAGATTCGTATTAAGCAGAGCTTTTTAAAATAATCAAAGCTCCATGAGGCAGAGCAATCAGCACTGTGCCTTTGTCTACACTGAAAAGACTTTGCTGGGACACCAAATTTAAGAACTCCTCTACCATGGTCATAACAGGTATAAATCAAACCAGACTTGCTAACAGAGTTTGGACCAACTTCAACTTTTACACATTGTAATCTCTTCAGCCTGTACGGATGTAAAACATATGAACCAGCAAAAAATCACAGGCTCTACCAAGATGTCTTCTGTAGGTAGCTGTGCTACTTGTCACTGTCCCTTCCCTACGGCTCTGATGGTAAAAAGTGCTCCCTAATCTCCTTCCAGCAAAGTCAGTGAGCTAACTCAAACCCACTTCCCCATGCAAAGCAGGGTAAATGAGTCTAACATATTTAGACCAAAGCAGACTACAATAATCTAACACATCTCTTCTGCTTGCAGACCTGTACAGAAACAATCTCTGACAACATGGTGCTGGTAAGTACCTGCAGATGATATCAACTTCAAAGAGTGCAAAAAATGAATAATGTTTTTGCAGCCTATGATTTTTAGCTGGAGTTAGTTTAGTTAGTCAAGTTAGGAGTTCAGAGCATAGGCAGGGAGCGTTAGCGTGGCTCACCTGACTCACAGTAACTTGCGAGCCCTCCTTGACCCAAAGTTTAGAGCCTGGTGTTGGTTACTTGAATCCCCCTCCTGTGCTTGGAAAGAACTGATTAGGAGGAGGGTGGGAGGAGATTCACTGAAGGACAGGTAAATATTAGCTTTAATGGACAACTGTTGCAATGAAGAGAACAAAGAATCATTGCACAAAGTCTCAAAATGATATTTTTGGTTTTGTCTCTTTAAAACATACTCAAAAAAATGTTACAGCACTACAGAGGAACACCAAATCTGTTAAAATCTTTGTACATGTCATAAAAAAAAAATACAGTAGAGACTAAGGAAAAATGTTCCCTGACTTCACTGGGCTGTGGTCCCATCCCTTAATATCTCCTCGAGTCTGGCATGCACCAGATTTTTGTGCCACTTAATGACCTATCCCTCAACACCTGGTAACACCCAAACGTACAGTAAAATTTAATTCTAAGAGAGAGGGACAAAGGTAACAGGATAAGGCTAGGAGACCCCAGATCATCTCCACGCACACCCAACCCAGAACATGAGCTCAATCCTTCCCATTTCCCACCAAGGCCCACACCTCTAGGCAGGTCTCACCTGCACCACCCTCCTTCGACCCCCATAAACCTTCAGCTCAGTGAGCTCTGTGGTTCGGCAGCATCTTTTCTCTTACCTTCAACCCAAGGCAGCTGCTTGTCTTCTCAAACAGTAATCAAATGTGATGCTGATTCTCAAACATCATCCACTGCTGCAGGCACAATGTTTTAAAAATAGTATACAGTATTTGAAGTAAATACTACATGGACTAACTGTGTTTTGCAACATGATTTGAGTCACTGTCTTCAGTGTTGTTCTACAAATCCATTTGGCTGCCAGGCTGGAAAATGCCAAAGCTCTAAAGACTATTGTTTATGACAATGGGAGTGTGAAAGTTTGCAGTCATTATAACACACAAAACTTAGAAGAAAATTGAAGACATCATTCCAAAAATCCCTTACACACAAAAGCTTTGACTGTCCCTTCATGCAGCTGACAAAGGAGCTTTCTTCCCTCCTTCCCTACTACCTCATAAAAAAAAAATTAATCTCAAAATATAACAAAGACTGAGAGGAGCAGGAAAAATAATTTAATAGATTTTTTTCTACATGCATTATACAGAGCAATTTTTAGCCTAGAAAGAGGTATTGCAGTTTACCTAAATTGACTCTTGAGGGTATTGTACTTAGAATGAATGTTTAATAGATGTTAGTTCAGTTGAAGTAGTAAATAGCTCATGGAAGTGAAATCGCTCTAAATCTCTCCATAAACAGTAATTTTTCCACAAGGGCTTCTGCATGGGCTAAAAGCATACCTGCACTACTGATTATAACACAAGCATCTATTTCTGCCTGTCACTTAATTTGTTTGAATAGAAATTAATCAAAACTTTGAGATGAAGCTTTCTGCTCTTTTTGTCCAATAGGCACAAAATATTGAAAAATGCTTTTTTAGCATTTTGCATTAGCATGTGTGCTGGACTGCAGTCCAGACATCCCCCTTCTGGTGCCTCACTGCCCCAGGTCCCTTGTATGATTGCAGACAAATCCCATAACCCTGCTGCTCCTCAGGTCCCAGTCAGAAGAGCTGGAGTAGCACTACTTCCCTTCTTTACACAGATTTGAAAAAGCACAGCAGCAATGTTTGTGACTCATTCACCGCAGCACAGAGGAGCAACGCTTATACAACGTTTGTAAGAATTCAGGGGCTGGTTCAAAGTGTGACTTCAAAGGCAGTTTTTCTTTTTAATCTTGCTTTCCTTTTCTTCCTGTTTCAACCTTTCATTTTGGCTCTTCCTTTCTAGGGGGTTAAAACCAGCTCCCAAATACACACCTCAGGTAAGCGAGACCATGACAAGGAGAGAAGAGACAACTGTCACCTGGCATTGCTGCCCAGATGTACCTCATACCTGAGTCTTTCTTCCCAGAACGCCCTACAGGAACAAGAGCAAGAGAAGCTGAGATTCACCACTTCCCTTGACAGCTGGTAATATACCTGCACGATAGCAAGAGTATTTGGGGCTCCCAAACAAGTTGAATAGGATGGAGTAAGAGCTACCAAAAATGTTTATTCCGATAAACAACCAAATAACCCAGAGTTTCAGTCCTTCTGATAGACCAAGTTATTCGTGATTTCCACCTACTTCGCTAAATTTAGTTTTCAACTAAAAATTGAATAACAATTTTTGTTCCAAACACTAGGGCTATTAATGCAGTTAACTGATGCTGCCTTAGTCAGTGTGCCCCTGCCAGTGATGTACTCCAACACTACGTGAAACCATGTAGAAGCCAGAGGCACTGCACCTCCTCTCCCTGCTGCAGCCAGCTGAGCAGGGAACCCAGGCAGTTCTCTTGTCCTCTGGCCCAGCTCCAAGAACAAACATTTTACAGAAAAAGGAAAGTTTCAATTTACCCACAGAAAGTCCTCTAACCACTGGTACGTGCACTTCAGGACTGGCAATCCTTGCTGTTGACTTTTAAGGCCACCTATGTGTTCTGCTGCCATGAAAGCTACCTCAGAAAAGAAAATTTTGTTTTCAGGAAAAAAATATTTAATTTTACCCTCAAATTAAAAATATATATTTTTTTAAATATTTCATTGTTCTTTTAAAATAAGTGACAAGTTAGATGAAGATTTGTATCAGAACAAAGCAAGCAAGCATTTATGGTTACTTGGTTTGGTGGACAATTAAAAATCAAATATTTCATTCACCTGACCCTGCAAGCAAAGACAAATGTTTCCTGACAAATGAAAGCCAGAAAGCACATCTGCTTCAATCCAGGTCAGTGGTTTAGAAGTATAATTCAGGCTTCCCATATCTCTCTAGTCCCTGAACCTCTAGGCTGGGCTTGGGGTAGTGATGTTCCTCCCACTGTAAGCAAAGAGCAGCTTTGGGACTCTTGATGGAACTGAATAGCCACAAGTCCCCAGGACCTAATGAGATGCATTCCAGAGTCCTGGGAGAATTAGATGATGATGTTGCCAAGCCACTCTCCCTCACATTTGAAAACTCATGGCAGTCAGGTGAAGTTCCTGGTGACTGGAAAAGGGAGATCGCTCCAGTTTTTAAAAAGACAAGAAAGGAAACTACCAGTTTAGTATAGCCTACCTCTATGCCTGGAAAGATCACGGAGCAGATCCTCATGGAAGCAAGGTTAAGGCACATACAAGACAAAGAGGTGATCCAAGACAGCCAGCACAGCTTTACTGAGGTCAAAACATGCCTGTCCAATCTTACGGCCTTCCATGACGGAGTGATGGCAATGGTCCACAAGGGAAGACCAATCACTGTCATCTATCTGAACTTCTGCAAAGCTTTTGGCGCAGTCCCAAATGACATCCTTATCTCCAAATTGGAGAAACATGGGTTTGAAGTATGGGCTGTTGGATGAAGAAGTGGCTGGACAGATGCAGTCAGAGCTGTAGTCAATGGCTCTATGGCCAAGTGGAGGCTGATGACAAGGGGTGTTCCTCAGGGCTCTGTATTGGGATTCGTGCCCTATCTCATCTTTATCAATGACATAAACAGCAAGACTGAGTGCACCCACAGCAAGTTTGTAAGTGACACGAAGCTGAGCGGAGCAGCTGGTGCAGAGAAAGAAAAAGACGGGATGCCATCCAGAGGAACCTGGACAAACCTGAGAAGTGGGCCCATGAGAACCTCATGAAGTTCAACAAGCCAAGTTGTACAGCCCGGAGAAGAGGAAGCTCCGGGGAGACCTAGTTGTGGCCTTTCAGTACTTAAAGAGGGCTTATAGAAAAGAGTGACAGCAACTTTTTACATGGGCAGATAGTGGTAGGACAAGTGGGGCAGGTTTTAAAGTAACCTAAATCTCTGCTCTTTCAGATGTTAGGAAGAAATTCTCTGCTGTGAGGGTGGTGAGGCTCTGGAACAGATTACCTAGAGAAGGTGTGGATGCCCCATCCCTCGAAGTGTTCAAGGCCAGGTTGGATGGGGACCTCAGCAATCTGACCTACTAGAAGGTGTTCCTGCCCATGGAGGGGTTTGAACTAGGTTATATTTATGGTCCCTTCCAACCCAAACCACTCTATGGTAATTTTAGAATTAGAAAAATACGGGCTATTATACAAATATGAAGTAATTAGAAGCAAGTCCGGGGTTTTTTAAAGTTTTTTTATCTTAATCATATGGTTAAAGAGAACCATAAACTCCTTAAAGTCTGTTTTAAATTAGCCTAACAGTAAGAGCTGAGTAGAACCAAGAGCTAGATAATAAATGAGTGCTAAAAGTCTACCCTTTTTATCTCTGAATAAAACACAAAAATTAATACTCAGTTGAAAATCTTTATATATAATTTGTTTAAATAGAACACAAAAAACCTGAAAATTTTCAGATGTTTACATTTGATTTTGAGACAGTGATCACAACTTTCTTTTTCATTTCTACCACTACCAAAAAAAAAGATGAAAATACAATGTAAAATATTAAATTGGGTCACAGTAGTTTTTGTTTGGTTTGCTTTCTTTTCTCATCTTCTACCCAACTCAATGTTGTTTGGTGCTTTGTGAGCATTTTTTATGATGGAAAAAACCCCAATAAAGTCACAAAACTGGGCTCTGCAAATGCTGTAATTCTGCACTGAGTTCAAAGAAATAACTGGAAGCCAAGAGAGCTTGCAGCTCAAAAATTATACCAATAGATATTTTATCCTAGAATGGTTAGGAAAGGCAGCTAAGTCACAAACTAGCTATACCTTTGGAGTCAAATCCCCACACTATGTGCTGCATAACAAACCCCTAGAGAAAAAACATACTGGAAAATAATGTTTCCCATCCCACTTTCCATTTTCAAAGCATCCCAGATGCAAATCCTTAAACCCCACACCCTAAAGAAAGAACTAATGAAGAAAACCATCTTAGCTTTTCTGCCTCATGTTTCTTCTTCATGAGCTGTCATGAAAATACGGAGTGGGGCTAATGCTGAAAATTAAAGGATTCCTGACAAAGACCACTAAGTCAGCAAAAATGCTGCCAGCAATGGAACAAGAACTGTTTGTAAGTCTCTTGTTTCCTTGAGATTGTTTGGTTTGATTTTTAAGCATCCTTGTTTCTTACTTGCAATAGGGAAACGTTCTGATCATGTTCTTTCTGGAAAGAAAAGTCACCAAATCAGTGCTCTGAGACCCCACAGCATTTCTTTGTGTTGCCTTAAAATGTGGGTGTTGACAAGTGCAGCACAGAGAGAGGGCCAAGTGACAGCAGGAGAAATCTATGTTGCTCATGCTCGAGGTTTATTTAATCTTCTCTGTTTAAGGTCTGAGTGCATCTCTGAAAACATACATGGATGCTTGCAAGCACCAAATATGGTCTAGCAAACCATTTAAAACAAGTATGGCCCGCCTTCTTAGTCACCAGAGCCTCACACCACCGTCCTCACACAGCTTCCAGCATTTACCCACACCACTTAAAGAGTAACCCCAGAAACAGAGATCATTCAACAGGAAATGGATGACACGAGCTCTCATGAATCACGCCTTGGTAGCACAAGGGATTTCACCGTGGGAGCTGTCACAAGGGGCCCTTTCAGACCCTCATCATCTACATAAGCCCAGCTGTGCAGGCAAGTAAGTATTAACAGACAATTCAGGCAGGACTTCCTGCAAAATGCTCAGCAGCTCCATCCATCTCCACCCTTATCGACACCTTTCAGTTCCTCTGCTCCAAAGTTTCTGCTGCTCCTGTTCTGCAGAGGAATCCTGGCAAGCCACACTCCGTGGTGGATTACAAACAAAGCAAACCAAATGTAACTACCTCACTCTTTACAAGCCTTGTGAGCCTCTACAAGGCTCACAAGACATTTTACACTGACAGCTAATGCATTACCTTTTCCACAGAGGTCAGCTTCTGTGTTTTCCTACTAACACACAGCTAATAAGAGCATTTAACACCCATCATTTGCTCATTCATAAGCTTTTAGCTGCATACTAATTTTTCCTCCACTTCAACACAAGTGACATGAACTTCCACCTTATTTTTCACCTGCAATTCCACTGGGCGTTTTCCATCTGCTTACAGTATCCATAATCAATTTAAAACAAACAACAAACAAACAAAAAAAACCCCAGCACAAAATCCAGACTTACAAAAATTCTTCACTACCAGAGCCAGGGACAGGTCACATGAGAATCACTTTAGAGAAACTGAATTTGTGGTCTAATGTATATATCATCACTAAGCCAAGGAAACCACAATCAATAACAGGTTATGTTCAACTGAAGTTTCTTGGCAACAGCTGCAGAAAAACATTAGGGCTACTCCCCCCCTTTGTTTTCCCATTTCTTTCAGTAACCACTGGTCACTGCCACTTCTACAGAACTTGGGCATTCTGCTGGAAACCAACACACAGTGGTAATCTGTGAAAATTTCTGGAGCGCAACTTGTATTTTGTCAGTGAATTTAAGGGGATCAGTTACACTGCAAGTCACTTGCTGCATCCATCTTCCCTAATTGTCTTGAACGGCAGGAGAAATGGACCATTTCAAATTGATAAATCCTCAACATTCCCTCTTTGCTATTTCATTCAACCCCAACTTATCCTCTGGTCACAGTTAAAAAAACTGCACTCTTTGAAAAAATTCATATCAGAGAATGGATGGTCACTGAGAAGTGGATGCAACAGCGTGAAAGAATTATTCACCTGCTAATTAGGTTGTTAAACATAACTACTTCCATAATAAAACAGCACCAAGACATAAGTGCAAATAAGGAAATAAACTCTGGGTACTCACTTTAGAGAACAATTACAGACTAACTGCCCACAGTGAAAGGAATTGTAGGAAGGAAGGTCATAAAAGTCAAGTCATGCAAAACTCTGCTTTATGCAAAATATGATCCTAAATTCCTACAGAATACATTTATTTGGCTTCATCATTATCACTTGTAAAAGGCATGCTTCATCTTAAACTTACTAAGTACAAACCAGGTTTAAACCTTCTTAATGCCACATAGGTAGTGTTTATGTAAGAAAACTGTCAGGATCAGATTTATTCCAGTAAAAGAAGGACCAATGTAGCTTAATAGGACAGAAAAGCAAATCAATACATTAACATCATGAGTATCAAGGTGCAGAAATTAAAGATTTGTTTAAGGCAGGAAACAAACACCTTCACAGTGAAACTACCTTTTGTGAACACCAGTTAAACTTTGATTCAAAGCAGATCCATTTCCATTGCAGATTAGAATAGCTAATTTTTAAATCTCCTCCAGTCAGCTCTTCTGAGAATCACTGCTAGCCTTCAAGTACACCTCTTTGAGCAGTTAACTCCAAAACGTTTAAAGGATGCGTCTTCAAAAAAGGTTTTACAGAACTTCGAAACAAATTGTATCTGATATTCTTGACTTTTTTTTAAGCAAACCAATCAAATCCATTTACTTAGGTGACAAATTCAACCCCTAATTAGGGATACACCTGGAAAGATCACTGCTATAAGAAATTTCAACTAGATGCAAGAACCCCTGCAAATGTTTGTTTTGCTACAACAGGAAGTAAAGATCATGGATGGGAGAAAGTCATTCTTCAGCATCACATCCTAATGAAAAACAGGATTTTAGAGCGCATACAGTCTTGTCATTCAATTGGTTGATGGCTTTCAAAAACAAAACTAGCAGAAATCATCCCATAAAGACTGTTGCAATTTAAGCGCTCTCAAATTGAACACTTCACAAAAAGCAACCAACCCACAATGAAAACAAAACAACAAATCACACAAACCCTCACCACACCACACACAAACACCATCACTCCAGTGCATAAAATAATCCTTAACAAAAAAGCAGTAGGCAGATGACTGATGTGCCAGTCACTGATAACACCCGATGAATGCTTATGCCAATATGTCTGAAGCTTTAAGTGGCATCTCTTCGATGAAGATACCACAGCATCTGTCTCTCTTCATGAGGAGCAGTGGGAAGTCACTCACATCACACTTTACATATCTCCAGCAGCAAGAGGCGTGGCACTTTCCAAAGGCGTCAAACTAGCATGTGACTAGCAAGTCATAGAAGCCACTTTAAGTAGTCAAAATAAATACCTAAATTGCAACAGTAAATAGATCAAAGAGCATTAATAAATAGCCAGTTTACAAAACAGGACCATTACCAGCTGCATATTATCAGAATTCTTTGTTCAAGAAAAAAAGCAACATCAAAACCAACCCCAAACAAACCCCATTATTTTCACAGTTTGTTAACTTGTGTGACTTTCTGTCAGAAACATGTTGGCTTCCTTCATGTGCTGCATATATGTTAACAATTTAAGAAAGCTATGTCTCCTGTGTAGAAAGGATCAAACAAATATGAAAGCCTACTTTCTGGAAGATTTTATAAAATCACAAAGGGTGTGGCTGAAATACCATTTGTCTCTGAAACTGAATTAACTGTATCTGAAAACTTCATGGTAGACACTCTCTGCTCTTCAAACCTTCAAATGAATGAAATATCAATTATTTCAGAATTTTTTTTCTGTTGCACTATTGTTCCAATAAGGAAGTTTTTCCGAGTGTTTGACCTGATTTTCCACTATAGATAACAAAAGTTCCAAGTCCGTAAACTTGTAAATACAAGAAAATCTGTAAATACAAGAAAACATTTAGTTTCTGTCCTGATCTTCCCTTCCTTTCCTGACATTCAATACAGGAATAATTCCAGCACCAGTGAAGGCAATGTAAGTTTTGCTTTGCATTTCAAAAGAGTCAGAACTTTACCCGCTGTTTTTTCATTAAAACCTACATGTAATGTTTGATCCTTCTACCCCTTGGGAAATACCAAAAGTGTCATCTTGTCTCATCATAAAACTTGTTCTTATTTTTAACTTGTTTCTGATTTTACCTAGTGCACCACCATTTCCTGCATATAACATAGCAGGCCATTGTCCTGATTCTCTCTCTCAGTCCATCGCTCCTTTACAACCATTGTCAGCATCTTGAGCTCCACCTTCCTCTATTTGTTTGGATAGTTTTTGTGCCTTTTTTTTTTTTTTTGAATTATAGAATAACTTAGGTTGAAAAAGACCTTTAAGTCCAACAGTTAATCTGATGCTACCAAGTCCACCACTAAACCATGTCCTTAAGTGACACATGTATGAATCTTTTAAATACTTCCAGGAATGGTGGCTCAACCAGTTCCCTAGACAGCCTGTTCAAGAGCTCGACAATCTTTTCAGTGAAGAAATTTTTTCCTAATATTTAACACAAAGCTTTCCTGGCACCAAGTTAAAAGAGTTTTCCTGACCATAGGCAATCCACATCAGCACCACTTGTCACTAAGATCAGGTAAAAAGCCAATTACAAACCACGTTAGTGTCAGAAATACGTACGAAATCACACTGACAGTAAAAGTCCAACACAGAGAAGACTTAAGTTACAAGGCTTCTCCTGCAGACATCCAGTTATTTTGAAAGTAGTTCAAATAACCTTGCAGCTACTATTCACTGTGTGTCCTCCTAAGGGAATTGGCACAGCATAGCTCACAGTGATTTCACAGCTCAGCTTTGTGTGAATCCTCCTCCTAGGGGTTCATCTATCTGTGATCCAAGGCCTAGATTTGACACAGCACAACTGCACAACCTTGAAAGAAACTTCTAAGGAAACTGCCAGCTTGCAAGAAAGCTGTGCAACCGTACTCAGACTAGAGCCACGATAGACAGGAATGGTAAATCTGCAGCGAGACATAAGATACTTGAAAGATCCTAGGTTGTTAACAGTTCAAGGACTCAAAAAAAAAACCCAACAAACAAACAAACAAAAAAAACCAACCAACCAAACAAAAAACCCTAAACAACCACAAAAAGCTGTGGAAAAAAACCCCAGCAATACTGAGAAACAGTCTGTCCAAGGCACAATAGAAGTGAACTTTCCCAATACTGATGGCTGCCAGGCCAGCAATGGTGCCAGGGTGAGTGTGACCCCAACTGGAGATCTGGGTTCCTCAGTGAAAGAACAATATGGACATACTGGAGAGAGACCAGCAAAGGGCCACAAGGACAATGAAGGGATGGGAGCACCTCACATAGGAGGAAAGAGCCAAGAGACTGTTCAGCCAAGAGAACAGAAGGCTCAGGAGGGCAAGTTACTAAAATAAACAAATACTTGAAGAGAGGGCACACAGAGCATGAAGCTGGCCTCTCTCCAGTCATGCCCAGTGACTGAACCAGATGTGATGGGCACAACCTGAAACACAGTGGTTCCTTCTGAAGATCAGAAAACACTTTTGGCACTGTGAAGGTGACCAAGCACTAGCGGCCCAGGGAAGTTGCACTTCCCCTCACTGGACAAATTCAGAAACCACCTAGACATAGTTCTGGGTGACTGGCTCTCAGTGGCCATGCTTGAAAAGGGGAATTGGACCAAATGAGTTCCAGAGGTGTCTCCCAGCCTCGGCTACCCTGTGAGGCTGTGAAGCAGGTGTCTTACCTAGAAGTGGTATGTGAGTGCTTTGCCTGATTGCTAGTCACCTACCACACTCCTCAGCCAGTAAATACCCGTTTTAAAGTTATGTATATCTTGCTTTCATAGGCACTTTGTGCACAGTAAAGGGTGAACAAAGTGGCCAAGGGAGCATTACAGCTAAATGCATCAGCGTCTCCCCACAGTAGTGGTTAACAGGAGCTCCATCTAACAGAATCCACACTGCTGACCAAGTTCACTGAACAGTTGGTAAAATTCTACAGTGATGAATGTACTGATGAAATCAGAAAGTTCATAATAATTCCCCACAAACTAGACATTTCAGCTTTGACTGCAAAAACTGAAATACCATTTTCTGTACCAGTCCATGGAAAACATTTAAGAATTAATCACCTGTAGAGTACTTTTCCAATTAACTTGTCCTTGCAATCTATTTTATTTAAAGTTGCAGTTTTTATTATATACTGTTTTGAGTTGATGAGGAAGCATTGCATCAGCTTATTCAGGCATGTCTTCGAATCCACAGTTGAACATAATTCATAAGTAGGACTATTAAAATTCAACACACACAAAAAATATTTTCTTGTATAATCAGTCACTTTCATATTATTTGCACTTAAAATAATTACAGAAGTGAGACAATATTTAATTCAACACTGAGGGATAATCTCATAAAAATATTTATTTAAACATTTTCATGCCTTTTTGCATATACTTTATTTTAAATCAGCCATTCATTACAAATCTACGTTCAGAGATGAAGTTTCAGTCTCCTGTTTCTAATTATAACCTGCATCTGAGATTTCAAATTGCAGTGACAACCTGCATACAACGAACATTTATTCTGCTTCATCTCCCAGTCCTTGATAGAGATACAAACTATCTAAGCTTGTGAAGAAAAAGTGACTTTCAAACATAGCTCACCAGTTCCTTAATTTCTGACTACTCTGCAGTCCTAACCCAGTTTTTTCTTATGGAAGATAAGATTTTGATGGATAGGAAAAGGAAGGATTGATACTGTCATTTTTCCTATAAGTTGCACTTGATCTTTTAAGATATAAAATCAAAACTAACAGAAATATTTATTTGGAATCTCTATCAAAGTTAGTGTGACTGCTTATGTCACAAGGAGAAGCAAAATTAAAATTACAGGTAGTCAGGCACCACTTAATGTAGATGAAGAGCCAAAAGGACTTTTCCTAAACTCAGAGAAAATTACATGTGCCTTAAAGGTTTCTGCTTGATCGTTCTTCACTTGACTGTGGCCACCTCCAGCATATACGGTCATGCCCAACATAAAGGGCTGACATTGTATTTTATCCATCTGCAAAATCACCAAAAAAATATTAAAAATTAAAAAATTAAGCTTTAGTACAGCAAACTTTTTTCTGTTATTTCCATGCAAGTGAAGCTGAGCCTCAGCCCAGATCTTCAAGGCAAGCTTAAGACTGAAAGCTTTCTGCAAGTTCAAAAAGAACATCCCCAAGCAGTCACAAGCTGCCTGCAATCCCTCACAGAGGACTGGACCCTACTTAAAACACTCTGACAGGCAGGCTACTCCAATTTTCTATTTTCCCTTCCCTCACTCTTCTCCTTCATCTACGCACTCCTTCCAAATAAATAATTTCATAGATTTTTACAGATTTTCTTTTCTTCCTCCTTTCTTTGATCACTATGCAAAGATGAGCCTGTCTGGCCAAATGTCTGGCAGGATCCCCAAGCCATTTTCTATCTTTTTCAGAGAACTTTAATGATCCCATTAAACTTGCACCATAAATTAAAAGCCAAGTAAAAGCATCTGCTTTTATCAACACATGATGTGCCAGGGCAACATTTGCACCAGGAGCACACAGATGATGTGCGCCTCCATCAACTCACAAATGTAATGGTAACAGCAGCAGCAGCAATTAGTGTAAAACCAAATAAGAACAGCTATCTACATTACTTAGCACACTGGTAGCTGCAGGTTATTAATTTGTCCACATTTCCAAGGATTTTA
Source organism: Struthidea cinerea (assembly GCA_013397865.1). Taxonomy (NCBI): domain Eukaryota; kingdom Metazoa; phylum Chordata; class Aves; order Passeriformes; family Corcoracidae; genus Struthidea; species Struthidea cinerea. The sequence goes on along the minus strand of VZTI01005775.1, from coordinate 1,589,555 downwards.
CTGGCAATGACTTCAAAGTGCCAGTCACAGCCCTCACAAAACTGCACACATATTATCTTACTGCAGATATTGTACAAGATATTTTTAATTCAACAAGCCAGTTCTGCATTTTTTCATGCTACTCAGTTGATTATTGACAGAGTCCTTCTACATGGCAAATAACATTAGCAATCCTAGTCCTTCACATTATGCTGAGCCACAGTGGCAAGCATTACTGAAGACAACAATCTTGCCTGAAGGCTCTAGACAACACAATGCAAAATGAGAAACTTTCTCAAGACAGTCAAAAAAGAGTGAGAAATTAATTCTGGGACTGCCTCTGTCCAAGCTGCACCCCATAGCCAAATGATTGGCTTTTTCCACCTGTGAGAAGGGTGCCTTGCCCCCTCCAGATACACAGTGAATGTCTACCCTGCTGCCTGAAGACTGACAATCCACGTAACATTTAGTGATGAATTCACAGGAGGAGATTATAGAACGCAGTAGATTAGAAATGCATGGATTAACTGCCCAAACAGTTCCACAGCTCAGTCTTTTACACAAAGAAAACTCTTCCTGCTTAGGGCACACCTGCTTTCCATTTGTCCCCTGTTCAACTAAAGGGAATCTTACTCCGTACTACTCCAACTCTCTGTAACAGCCACTCACTTCCAGATTTTGCTGAGCCACTTCGCAGTCACTAGCAAATAACGCTGTAGGTACTCCCCCTGTGTCAATCACACATTTATTGACAATAAATGAGGAATCAAAGTCACACAGCTGGGAATCACTGCTTTAGCCACAAAAGGTTGGTCTAGCCAAGAGTCCTTTTAGTGCCCCATCCTGGGGTGGTTCTTGCACTGCCTTCAGTCAAGCTACTAAACAAGCTGGCAGACATTTCATTTCCAGCTTTGGAGGGCCTGGGCTGGCAAAGGAGGAAAGATTAGTGGTAACAACAGGGTGGGGGGAGGGCAGCGAGCTAAGTTAGGAGAGGAATCTCTTTCTGCTCAGACCAGCTCCTGTACGTAACCAGGCGAACAATGAAAGAAAGGGCTTTGCTGTCGCAGGACACCATAAAATGACCCAGGTAAAGTAGGAGATCGCTGCGAACGGGAGGGTGCTCAGGATGTGCCTCACCGGGGGAGCGGAACAGTGGCTCGGGATGCGCGTCCCGCCCCGCACATCCTCCGGCATCCCGCAGGGAGGATGCCCCTCGCCGGGGGAGCGGCCCGGGCGGCTCGGGATGCGCGTCCCGCCTCACACAGCCCCCGGCATCCCGCAGGGAGGATGCCCCTCGCCGGGGGAGCGGCCCGGGCGGCTCGGGATGCGCGTCCCGCCCCGCACACCTTCCGGCATCCCGC
>VZTI01005775.1:1528588-1583434 GCA_013397865.1 Struthidea cinerea | reverse complement strand
CCCTGCGGGGAGCGGCGGGCACCGACGGGCGCTGGGGATGCTCCGGGGCTCCCCTGCACCTCTCTGCCCTCCCTGCGGGGAGCGGCGGGCACCGACGGGCGCTGGGGATGCTCCGGGGCTCCCCTGCACCTCTCTGCCCTCCCTGCGGAGACCACCGAGCTCTTCTCGAGGGCCCTTTCAGCACACCCGGGCAGGAGATGCAGTTTGCTGGTACTGCTGAGGGGCCGCTAGTACTGGGCTAAGTCAGTCCAACCAGTGCTTCTAGTGAGTTAAACGCTGGAGTAAATTCGGGATGTAACATCCACATGCCGGCAGAATTGAAAATGCATCGGGGCCCACAAGGTAAGAAGGCAGCAGTGCCAGCCTGAGAGAGTGAAACAGGCTTGGGTGGTTGCTGTTGGGCCACTGCTCCTCCTGGCATCAAGGCTCTCGCTGATTTTGCAGTTCCTCACTAAATGTCCTAACAAGGAGAAGGGATAGGATGGCCCCAGCTAAGCAAGAAGAAAGTTCTTACAGTTAAAACACAGCATAAGGACTTGGGATATCAGGATTCACTGTTTGACTTTGCTCACCCACGGCAGCCACTCAGTTCTTGATCTAACAAGCAACTGTGGTGATGCTGAAGTGTGTTCTTCTGAAAAGTTTGGCTGGCTTCCCAGAAATCCTCAGATTACGCAGGGAATTGGATTCATTCTTGTCAGTTAAACAAGTGCCCAAATATTTGTGGAATATGGCATCTTTGTGCCACAGCTCCCCATCTCTGTTATCAAATCCCCCTCCCTACCTCACAAGAATCTGATGAAGACCTATCTGAGGCACAATGATTTCACAACGACAGAGCTCCTGAAGCATATCCACTGAGAGATAGATGCTGCAGTTTCATCCCATTCTCCTCCAAACAGGCATAAAGATATAAACACAAAACATTTTGAAAAGAAGGTATCTTCAGGGATGCAAATTTTTCAGGAAAGGAAAGGAGTGCGAGACAGAAACAAGTCAGTGTGTGCTGTGAATTTGATGCCAGGTGTTTGCTGAGCTGGCAAATCCTGGAGTACTGCTCCTGACACTGTGAGGTGTGAAACAGAGAGCAGGCAGGCAAACGCATTTGCTAGCCCAAACCAGGAACACTCATCACAAGTCTTCCAAATTAAAAATTATAAGAGACACCTCTTGGGGTATAGTTGAAGTCCTTTTTCAGAACCCCATGACTCTCTGATTAGAGACTTCAACGTGATACTGGTGCAAATGTTAAAACTATACCCTGTAAACCTGATCTTTTTTCACAATGCTGATAATGTGCAACAAAAAGCAGCATTTTACTGAGCATATTATGCAAAAAATCCTGCTGATCCGTAATTTGTTCACAGCATTAAAATCAAAAATTAGTCATTCTATTTATGCACTCACAGAAATCAACTTATATTACTTTTATAGTACAGTGACAACTATACAAAACTCATCAAAATATAATAAACTTTATGACTGCCCTTGTCTTTTCTGCTTACCTCTTATCTGTTACTGTTTTGTAAAGCTGTGATTTATTTTTTCTTTATGCATCAGTACTTAATAGCATAACCATAAAGGTAATCAAGTTCTCCAGGAAGCCAAGATTTCCCCTAATTTTACTTGAATCTCACAAGTCTTTAGCTTAATAGCAGCAGGACCATATTGCAGTGATATGCATAGGTGAAGCCTCCAGGGAAAATCTGTGAATTAATACAAATGCAGGTTGTGCTGTCCCAGAATAACTGCGGGGCGAGGCTGCTTGGCTCCCAGACTCTGCATGCTGTGTCATGGCTGGGAGCTGTGACAGCACGCTGGCACGGCTTCCTGCTAGTGGGACGCAGCCTCTTGCACACCAGGATGCTGGATGTTGTGCTCGGCTCTCTAGAAAACAGCCAGAAACACAGGATGCCCTGCAGGAATAAGGGAGACCTCGTGCATCTGTGGCTTTGGCAGGACTTTCACAGAACATATTTGTGGTCTAGCTGTGGGCTGGAGCCTATCTCTGGGGTAACCTGCTGCAGGGGGCTGTGAGAAGGAGCAGGGTCTAAGCTCCATCTGTGTTTATCTGAGTCCAGATGAACACGAAGAGGGAGCTTTCTGTTCTCTATCTTACACTCCAGCACTAAAATAATACTTCTCATTCTGAGGCACGGATCCAATAAGGGCCTTGAATATCACCCTTTAGTTATGTGCCCACACAGCCACATGCCTTGACATTCCCTCTGCTTGCTAATATTACCTGCTTGTATTGCTAAATCACCCTTAAAAGGGCAAGAGAGCTGCTGTAAATTAGGACAGAACTGCTGAAAGTACCTGCATCCTCCTGCGGGTGGCATCAGAATGTCTTCAGTGGACCAACGCGTGCCTAGGAAAGAGACAGGAGAGGGATGATACTCCTACTTGCCAACCGCCAGAATCAGTACAGTGAGAGCGCTGCTATGAAGTTCACATAAATCAGCAGATCTTTAAATTAAACGAATGATTTAAAGTCGTAAGAATTAACATCACTCCATCAGCCCTTTTAATTCTGACAAAGAAACCTTTATTAAACCTCGCAGCCAAGCTCTGTACAGGTTACAGTTATCACAAGAGGAGGATGCAAATGCATGGTTTAAACTCCCAGCTTCTACAGCTTCAGCAAAATGGGAACTTTATCACCACCAAAAGTAGTTTCATCCTTTTTCATTTAAGCCTCAAGGAGTCGGTTACAAATTGGTGAACGCAAATAAAGCACCACAGCTGCCCAACAGAACACAGAAGAGTTAAGTGTAGCCAGGATAACGAAGGCTGCAGATGCAACCAGAGCAGGGTTGTTCAGTGTTTTTAAGCTGTTGTGTTACAATTGTCATGCTTGTTTCTGGTACCTCTACAGATCAGGAAAGACGTTATCACACTGAGACATGTCCCAAGCCAATATACATTTTGGAAACACTCCAGCGCTATATGTCTCTGAGGAAATGACTGACTTACCTGCAGAGTATCTTGTGCTCATTTTAGAATACTTTTTTTCAGAATTTGATCATGACTTGTACTGTTCAGTTGCCCATATGACTAAATTGCACTGCCTGAGACCATAATCACAACAAACCTAAGTCAACTTGTGCCCAGCAACCACCATCAGCTGTAAAAGGAGGAAAGCATGACCTTCAAAAACACATCAGGAAAAATGTGTCTCTCTATTTTGTTTCTTTTTTTTTTCTTCCGCTTCTTTAAAAGCATTTTAAATGGTACCATTTGGTACTTGCTGCCCTTGCAAGCATTGATCTGCTCACCTGACATTTACATCTGACTTTCCTACCAGAAAATCTAGTGATTTTGCTTAGGAATTTCATTGACACTGTTGCTTCCAAAAGGCCTGGATTAATTTCATTAGAGACTGCATACTTGATCTCTACAATAACTAGTGAGGTGGGACCCTTTTTTTTTTTAAAGTTTAGGAATGTGAAAGAAGGCTGAAGTTCAAACCATCTGTCTTCTGAAAAACTGGGTTCTTTCAGGGTATTTCCAGGAAAAGAAATCCCATATGCTGCCCTAAAATTCATCTCTGATTTATACTGATAGAGGATCAATTCCAGTTTACCATTTCCTTCCATTAATTTATTCTTAACAAAGTTAGTATTGAAAAAAAAAGCAAGATTTGTTCTCATGAGATTTAGAGTTATGAGTCTGTGTGTACAATGAGTGGTATTTTTTCTTGGCAGCAGTGATGCTATTCTTAGTTTTGTATGTGGTCCTTATGTGTGTCACAGATAGGCACAATAGATACACATTGGCAGCTTTGATCATATTCAGAGATGAGCTGATCTCCCGGTCCAGGAAATTATCCTAAAACTCTCATCATCTTGGCAACAGAATTTTAACCAACAGTTCCCAAGAGCCTCTGCCAGCACATTGTTGCCTTTAGAGGATTCTGAGCTACCAAACATATTAGAGGAAATGAGAAAGACACAGGAATTATATATTAAAAAACCCAAACCCACAACAACAACAACAAAATCTACTTGGGCTACAGCTATAACTTTGGATCCCAATGGTTTTAGAAATCGTTCAGGCGGTTGTGTGATGTGTGGCACTATCTGAACCCTCACACTGGACTCTTTTGGCTTTAATCCATAATCACCCCGTGGTCCCTTAGCACAGCTTTGTGGCACCAGATAGCAATAAAGCTGACACCATTGCTGACACTAGGATGTGGTATTGAGTACTGTGACAAGACAAAGTACACATTAGCCTGAAGGCAGGGCTGTACTTTGTAGCAAAAGAAAGCTAAGTGGTACAATCTCTTGCTGCCTGCCACTGCTGAGTCACGGTCACTCATGCCATGGCGTGACTGTGAGGAGCCTGAGCACTGCCCAGCAGCTCCCATGAAACAAGAGATATCCCAAGAAAGACAATCATAAGCAGTAACTGAGGCAGAAATTGATTCCAGTGACTTTTCAAGAGTGTATTATCTTCAGTGCCACCTGCTGAGCTATCTGACATCTCTGGGAATTGACACCAAGTGAAAGAATGTGAAAAAGACAAAGATAACCTTGCTTCTCTAAAAGATTCCCTTCTTGGAGAAATTATTTAAAAAGGAAAATAATCAAAGAAAGTGATAAAGGTTGAAGATTCTGAGGCACACAGAATCACCTCACCTTCCCCAACTTGCTAGGGGAACCTCATGCCATTTTGCCATGGGTGGTACTATTTCCCTTCCCCGGTGTATTCATCCCTTTTGCGCAATCTCACAGCCCTGCTTATTGAAATCAAATTGATCAACAGAGAAAACAATAAAAATAATCCTACCTCTGAATAAAAACATTTGTCACTGCCCAAAACTGAACAAAAGAAAATTGAATCCTCCCTCATCCTCTCCAGAAAAGTCACAGGGGATTTCTCACAGCTGGTGACAGTGGCCACCAGTGATGCCAGAGAGTGTCTCTCATCCTGTAGCAATGCAATGCAACTGTAGATGATCTGCAGTGTGGAGCTTTGTGGCAGGCAACTGTGCTTCCACCTGTGGGGGTTAGGCACACGGTTCTATTGGTTTCAGTACCTGTCTGTGTGGTTCTGGCTTTACTTGCTGGTTAGTTTTTGAAGAACCACATAGCTCAGCAGAAATCAGAGTAAGCAGCCAACCATTCACTTTGCACAACTTGCAAGACTCATGGCTGTGTTCAGACTTAGTAATGCCTAAAACAAAGGAGTCCATTGCAGGAGGGGACCTGTAGCTTCTCTATAGGCTCCATAATTGTATCAAAACACATTCAGCTACAGCTACTGCATATCACAGACAGACAATGTTGAGGACTTGCCTTACTGCAAGTCCCATAGTGCCACACCTCCCGTATTTCATGAGTCTTCATATCATCAGACAAGTAGTTACTTGAGGCTGTTTCTCCCTGTGACTATAGGATCACTATTCTGGCTCCATTTACCCCTATATGGACCTTCAAGCTCAATACAGGCAGCCAGAATAGTTTTTCACTGGCCAGTGGTGGATGATGCAAGACCTATCCAACAAGTATGATGTTGTCATGGCATCTGGCAACATTGCAAACAGGCATTGGTCAGGGTGGCATAACCAAACTTCCACATTGTGGGAAGAGATGGAGGATAAAAGCTTACAGTGTGCAGAAGGAAGCTATTTGCAAGCTTTTTTGTCATGTCTGAATTTAATGGGGGTGAATTAAAAAGACAATTAAAAATGTAATCTAGCTGGCTAAATATCGTGGAAAAATGAAGATATATCACAGTATCTAGACAGAGAGGTAATGTTTTAAAGGGAATAAATTTTTCCTTATAGGCAATGGTGAAAATGGAAGGAATTATAGTAGGGCTTATACTAATATACCTAATATACTTTGATGACAATTTTGCAAGGATAAGTTAATATACCAACACCTTTTCCTCTTACCAGCCTTTTCTGTGTTTTGGTAGCCCATAATATTTTTTCTGTGCCCCCTCTACTGCTCCCAGAGCAGAGCTGAGAATGAGAAAAGGTTCCAACCTAAACCAAGCTGAGAATAACTGGTCCATCATAACCTTTTTTTCTGAATGAAACATGACATTTCACCTAGAAATAAAGATTCAGTTTAGTGTGGTTTTTTGGTCCATTAGTTAATAGGGGGTAAACATTACACTTTGGTCATGCTGTTGCCGACATGTGCTTGGCCATTTGCCATTCTGGCTGCTTCTGGACAGATTTTTAGCTAGTGAAGCATGTGCATTTCTATCACTCTGTCAAATAGCAATTGATTATGCCAACCTCATGCTGTTTTCCTTGGAATGAAGAACTCTAAAGCTTGTTTAACAGTAAGTCTGTCACTTCCTCTCAACAATTGCCTGAGAGAGAAAAAGCATCTTTTGTTACAAGTGGGTTTGCTTAAAAACACCCAGCTCCTTTTGTGACGAAGCTTCACACACAGCAGGAGACTATCTGTGTTTCAGTAATAAAATGTCTCTACTGTCAGGGTCAGAGGTGTTTTTTTGCAAGGTACCATGGTTCCTGGCAACATTTAGAGCCCTGATACCATAGAAGATATTTAATGTCCCTTATTCCCTGTATCCTACAGATGGTGATTTGTATTGGCTTTTATGAGACTATGAATAAGGAGGCACTGTACCAAATGGGAATTTACCAATAGAAGTATATTCAGAGCCCTTAAATAGCTTGTTATCTCCACCATTTAAAGACATCTTTAAGCCTGTTCTCTATAATAAGGTAATGGTCTATGAAGGTAAAAATCAGTTTTTCACCATCACAACAGAAAATTCCTCTTCACGTATCCTCTTAGTATCCTCCTAGCAAAAAACAGAGGAAAATCACAATTTCAGTGTCTTCTGATGCAAAGCTAAGACTCCTAATTTCTCTGCATAGCTTTTAATAGAAAAAGGGGACAGCTTAATGCAGTTGATGAATTCCACTTTTATTTATGATATTCTTTAGTATTTCACCATAGAGAAAAAATGTTAACTCCCCTAACTTGTTCCTACATTCTCATACTGTTTTTTTATTTTAAACATCAAAAGCAACTTTTCTAGGCCAAAATGACCTCTAGTGCAACTCTCTTCTAGTCGTGCCATTAAGCAATGCCATCTTTTTGGCACTAATGATTATGGAAACCATTGCTTCCATCTTCTTGCTAAGGAAAGCCAGTTGTGATGTCCAGGCAAACAAAGGGAGGCCATGAAGATGGGAATCTGAGCAGGAAAAGAGTTGGCTTTCCAACTGGAAGAGAAGGAAGAATATCCTGCAGTATTTTCTCTTTTCCATTGTCAAATTTAGAAAGCCTTTGAGATTCCCTGCAAAGCAGCTGGGGACAAATGTAGAGAAGAACATAATTTTACCAGCAACTCTTGTGATTAGCAAATCAGAACTAAAATCACTGATGTCTGGCAGGGAGCATTCACAGACTAGTCACAATTACATGATTTCCTGCTTCTTTCAATAGTTGACCCAGAAGCAGCCACAGCCTGGTTTTCATTTCTGTATTGTGTGGTGTGCAGTATTAGTCTGGTCATCTGCAGTGTTATTATTACACATGGCTGCTTCAGCTCTTTGCCCCTCACTTTTTAAAGGGACTGCAGGTGTCCTGGACGAGGTAAGAGAAGGCAGATTTCCAATGAAGAAGCTGCCAAATGGGCAGCCTCAGGAGCTCACAGATAAATGCATTAGAAGGAATTATATGAGAAATTCAAGACTGATGAAAAATTCATTTTCTCTCTCTTAAAATATCCGATTTAATTCTGCTAAACTTGGGGTTCAATTTTTATTATTGCAGAAGCTGGCCTGGACACCAGCTCCACTTTTGCAAAGCTTAAATTGGTGAGATTAATTGCTGAAGCCAGGGATCCCAGATGAAACTGAAGCCCCTTTGTTGGGGCTTTACAAGAATAAAATAAGCAGCTTGTGCCTAAGAAGATGACCAGAGAAGGTGGATGCAAGAGGGCAAACAGTGGCACAGATTAAAAATGTGATTTCTTGAAAGAATTTGTTAACAAACCAGTTTCAGAGCCAACAGTAGACCCATAACCTCTGCTAACAACCGTCCCAAATCGGCACCTGGTGTGTAAAAACTCCACAAATGGCATCAACTCATCCAGAAGTTTTGAGCCTAGGGAAGTATTTAATATTAAGCAGCTGTTATTATTCAGGAAAAGGATAAACTTTACATTTTGAAGTGTACAGTGATCCCAGCGAACATTTCAGGTAATATGAGCAATGTAGCTTTCATAAGACCCAGATTTTCAGAAGAGAGGCAGAGAATTACCAAAAAAAAGTGTGTGGACACAACATATTTTTCACAACTGATTAGGGAGAACTGTAGCAAGGGCAGGGTGAGGAGGTGTCAGATGTTAACAGAGAGGCCTGAGCCATTCTGCCAGCTGCTGTGGCTAGTGCTAAGAGAAAGAATTACCACAGTGACAAGGGTGGAAGAGGCCTTCAGGGGTGATGAAAATATACACTAAAAGCATTTTACACAAAAGGATGCTTGAAATGTGTTATTTGCAGTTATTTTAACTGCTAACATGTGAAGCAGGATGCAGACCATTTTCTCTCATTTCTGTTCTCCTAGCAACAGAATAAGTGTTTTTAACAGGTGTGAGCAACAGAAATTCCAACAGAAAATAAAATATGCTGAGTGAAACAAGAATAAGGTGATCCTTACAGGGAGATTCCTGCCTTGTCAGATTACAGGGATGAATTTAATGCAGAATTCAATGGGGATCAGTCACAGCAAATCACATGACAAGACAAGGACTTGAAAAAACCCCACCCACTATATTTGCAACTGCACTTTTTAGAACTTATGACTATTTAAAAATCTGCCTGTTTAGGAGTGCAACTTTTCATACAGCTCAGCAAATCCCAAACCCTCTCTGATAAGATTAGGAAGAAATTCTGCCTATGCACAGGTTATTCTACATGAATCACCTGCCCACCGAGGCAATGGTAGCCCTCACAAAGATAAGATGTCAGAACAAGATGAAGCATTGGTCTGATTCAGCATGAAAAGTTCTTACATGATGGTGCTTAAGGTTTTCCCCAAAGTGCTGACTTTTATCCTCACTGACTTTAGTTCATACACAAGTGTATTAAACGAAAAAAAAGAAAGATTGTCATCCTCCTTTCTTCAGACTGCTGTGCATGCATGCATTTTTTTCAGCCTATAACAGGGCTTCCAAAAATGGGGTCTGTGATATTTCAATGTTTCAGCTGTTTCGCGTCATAAATAAAAGGGTTGAGGAATCCTTAGATTTCCTACAGAAAGGTTTTCTTTTGTACTGTGACTAACACTGCTGAGCCGATATTTTTCTGCATATTTGCTGAAGATGGAGGTTGAAGGTAATGAGAAGAACATCAAGGGCACTGTGATTTATACCTAAGTTTTAATGAGAACAAGTTATCTCCTGGTGTGTCCCTTTTCAACTTTTTTTTTTTCAAGTTAACAAAATATTTCCAAGAATTTACCCTGATTGACCTGAACTGTTACCTGTGAAGACATTCAACCATCTGCTAAAATAAATTTTATATAGCACCTTGCTTAAATCAAAAATGTTAGCTGAAGCTCTAATTCAAGACCAAAGGGAAAGGGCTCGCCCACATCTGGGCCTTAGAACAGTTCTGATGCTCCATGAAGGAAACCTGGAAAAAATCAGAAATTCATAGCTTTATCCTTTCTAGGATCCTTTTTTAACTTCTCTTTATGTGTCCTGTCTCTCTTCATGAATCTTACCTCTGGCACGTCATCTGGGCTTCCAGGTTTTTTTTCTGTCTCTTTTCTCACTCCCCAGTTATAAACTCTTCCAGCTCTGTTTCACTAACCTTAGGCTTGGGTTTATTTTCCATTCTAGACAATATTCAGGACTATCAGCATTATTATTAATGACATATTTTATCATTTTATTAACAATCTTTCATTATGCATCTGCTGTACAGCTGAAGCCAATTAGAAAAATAATTACCTTCCTGTGCCTGAGCAGAAAATTGGCTTAATTCCAGAAAAAAAGTGTTCTCCAGGAAGGTTCCCATTAAAATGTAGCTTACGACATGCAGTAGCCTGAACACTATTGATTCTATTTACTGAGTCCTACCTAGCCACAGTCTTTATTTCCCATAGCAAATCCATCACTGAGGAATAAGTGGGTTCAGCAGGTCCTGTCCAAAGATTTGCACTTGCTTACTGGAGGGAATCCTGCATCATCTGTTATCCGCACGCTGTCCTCAAGGGTCATCATTAGCTAAGAGCAAGCCTGTTATTTCTCGTATGCCATCCTCTGGACACACACAGGTCAGCTGCTGAAGTCTTTCTGGGTTTTGGAGGCCACCCGCTGTAACAGCCAGGCCCTGAGGGCAGCACCAGCCTTGACTGCCTCTGTCTCACTGTGACCACTGCCCAGCATGCCCAGGACCATCAGACCCTACCCCAGCAATGAAGCAGCAGAGCTGGTCTCTGGTATCCCACAGCCCTGACTGGCCAAGGGCCCCACTAAGTTGCACCCACATCCCATCCCATCNTAAGGTACGAATGGAATTTCTTGCTCTTGGATTTGGGAAAACCTTCCCGGGGCCAGTATGGCATCTCAAGCTCTGTCTAGAGGTCTCCCATCCCATCCCATCCCATCCCATCCCATCCCATCCCATCCCATCCCATCCCATCCCATCCCTCATGCCCAGGGCTGGGGCTGCCACACTTCTGGGATGGTGGGATGGGCCCTGACTTGTGGGGTGCTGTCCTGCTGCCCTGGGAAGGAAGTATGCTCAGGTCCTTGTCCTTTAGGGAGTAGATGGCACTTCTGCATGCTGAAAGTAACCACTATAAAATCTTTATGTGTCAGACTCATTGGAAGAGTTGGAAACACTGATACTGAGGGGCTAAACAAAAAATCCTATTTACGAATGTTGAGAACTAGAGATTTTCTTTTCAAGGAGGAGTTGGTAAGTGAAGTATTTGCCCCAGCTATGGACAGAAACAGATATGGGCCACCAGGAAGAAATAAAAGGGGCCAGTTGAATAGGATAACAGCAGCATGAAGGTACTGCAGCCATCATCTCTTCTGCTCCTGTTTGGGCTGGTTTTTATTCTTGACTCCAGCTTGGCCTCCCTCCCAGCACTCTAAAATCCACACTTTCTGACTGCAAGGGCAACAGGACAGAGGTCTCTGTTAGAGCCCTGACAGGCCATACAGAACCAGATGATCCACCATTTGGAGTCTATACAACTGCAAATATTCAAACACAGTTTGCTACATCTGTTCCACAGCCCAGACCACTGTCTGTCTTGGTTCATCCAGGATTTAACCATCAGCTGGAACATGCCCTCTGTCCGTGAGAGGGAAAGAGCACATCCACCACAGCAGCCACCTCTCTGATACAGCCCTCACCGTGGCCAACCATCTCCAACCCTGTTCTAATTTCCAAGAACCCTCTGGATTCCAGTTTGACCAACAACTAACATGAGCTGTTTACAAAGGAGATCCTAGGCTCTGCTCACAGCTGTGTGAAATCAGAAGGCAGCACATTCCTACCTTTGCTGGAGCTCTCCTCCCCAGGCCATCCATCTTTTCCTTTCTTTTTTGTGGCTCTTCCCAAGAGATTGGAGTTGCAGGGTCTTTCATCTCCACTGTGCTGCCCATCAGTCACATTCCCAGACATGCTTTTTTTGATTTTCTTGCCAGCCTGCTGCCCTGATAACAGGAGGCATTTTATATCAGCGTTACACAGCGTATTGTGAAAGGTGAGCCTTCCATACCCCTGCCAGAGCCACCCCTCACAGCTTTCCATTGAAGGGGGCTCTCCTTTCTGTACAGCCTGCCCATGCTTGGAGATCACCCATCAGTTAGGGTGGCAGTAGGCAAGTACTTACCACCTCTGAATTAAACACTTTTAGCTGTTGCTTTCAAGTTTTATTAATGTTTATTATTTCCTGTTGAAATCTTGCCAAAAGCATTTTTTTGGAGAATGGCAAAACAGTTAGAAGGTATCCACACTCTTCTTTTTTTATTTTTTTTTCTTCCTGGATGCTGCACAAATTGATTATTAGAGAAAGACTAATTCATTGTCCACAAATATATCATAACCCAAATGCACTGCCACCTGAACACATTTATTTTCAGCTGAAGTATTCTTTTCTGTTGAAGTACGCTGCTTCAGAAAGTCCTTCACTTCTGAAGCAGGGCAACAAGAAATCGCTGTGTAAATCTGGGGGCAGAGGACGGTTAACCTTTAACCCCAGTACTTGGAAAGGTGACAAGTCTGTATTTATTTTATTTACCAGTTACAGCATAGCAAGGGAAGAGTTTACTTCCTTCAGTCTGAGTTTTCAGCAGGAACACTTGTGCTATTCTCTGCATTTCTAAAGAACTTTAGGCAGTAATACTTTGAGCCTCACAATTTCTCAAACAAGGGTAAAAACAGGAGGAAAACTGAAGCAACTTGCCGTTGAGAAATCACCCAGACCACAATTATCCTTCAGGAGCTCAATATGTATCCCACTTTTGTCTTCACAGGCTGCCAGTTGCCCAGATAAAACTGCATTTATTGTCTTTTTCCTTCTCCATATAGACAGCCACATCATCTGCAAGGAAAAAAGATACTTGCATTCTAACAAGGAATCTGGAAAAACATTCCCCAAAGAAACAAAGACGTGGCCAAGTATTAATGTAAGAAAACACACAACTGAGTGTAAAGAGCAAAGCTGGGACTATGCGCCATGGTCTGTCTGTAGTTGTCAAAAGAGACAGGTGTCTACCACCCTGTCATAGACATTTTAAACATGCACTCTGCAGATGGGAGCTCGAACATAGATCCCAGCGTAACTCTGAAATATTCTTACTTTTGTATTTCTGTTTCACCACTAACCAAAGGTAATTACCTATTCGTAAGACACAGACCTGAGTGTACAAAACAATTCCCATTCTCAGTGCTACAGAAATCTAAATAGAAAACCCTCATGTCTTCATTTTAACCCTAAAAAATGTTACTATACAACGACTTGGCTCACAGACAGATTCCTGGTGAAGAAGAAGACAGCAAGCCTCCCGTCTCCTCAGACGACATGAGATAACGACCTGCTAGCTCCTTCTGGCTGGACTTACACACCGATAGTGTCACACCCATAGATCTGTCCTGATTGCACATTACTATTGTCCCAGGGCATGCCTAACTGGTGAAAGTGAGCGCCAGCGGCATAGCTACCTCAGGGTGGTGACCTCTGTGTACAGAACACTTCAAAGCGCATATCCCCTTTCTCAACACCATTATGTCTCTCTGTCTATGGGGAAATAAGTATTCTGAAATACCACCAACCTTTATTTAGTAACACTGGAGTGTTCCAGTATTACTATAAAGGAATAATTTGTGCCAGTTCTGCTGGGGAAGTCTTACGCCTCCTGTAAATTCATCACGCAGTTCTGCAAACAGAAAGGAAATGTAAGATACTGTTAGCAAGTGGAAAACCTTTCACATCAGCTCTCTGGTGCAAAAGCAACACTTTTTGAGGCTGTCCAGAAAACAAATCTAGAGATACAAAGCAGTAGTGAAGCATGACCAGGTTGTGCTGTTTTACTGTTCACTATTAAACTTTTTCATGCTGACAGTAAAACTCTGCTACATGCTCTCCAAATAACAACAGGGCACAAGAGCAGATTTTCACTTGCCAGAAACAGAGAGGAGGACAAATAATCACAGAGAATATGTTTTCTCTCAAATTGACAACACTTTCCTTAATTCTACAACAATGCAAAGTTTCAATTACTTTAGAGCTTCATTTTTTGAAACAGGAAGTTCCTTTTCTTAGCCATTCCCAAAGAAAAATGGTCTGTTTCATTAGTAAATTATTGAGGTTTAGTCAAGTTATTAGAACATTAGTTTTAAATCATCTAACATCAACCAGACCATTAAACTCTGACAATATTCAATGGCATGACAACACCACAAATGCTTATTATAATTCCAGGTTGCAGCTATGCAACTCACAGGGCTTTCCTATATTCTGTAAAGTATACAGGGTAAATTCTATTTATTTCAGTTCCATAGACTGAGTAATTCCAAAGATGAGGAAACAAGATACAACATCGTGTCATCACTTGCAACTGCAAAGCGGTTAAATACAAATATTTGCTTTTTTAAATCTATTTTTTATTTTAAAGGACAATCTGTGTTCCAAAGGTTTCAGAGACTTAGACAGTGTCTGGGAAGGTAAACTGAGGCAATGTAGAGAACTGTCTTTTATTCAAGGTCTCACAGCAAGTCAAAAGCATCACCAATAATGTCAGAATTTCCCAATTCACAGTGCAGGACTTATCTGGGGTTTGGAGACTACAGTGACTCCAAACAGAAAACAAGTTTATTGTTATGAGCCCTGAAAAACCTCTACCATTCTATACTTATAACTATAAGATGACCAGAAATCACTCTGCATATGTTATGTGTCTTCTGGTAAACATGGTGTCAGCAAGAGATTTAACAGAAGAAAAACTAGGAAATATACAGAAAAAAATGCTAATCTTAAAAGAGAATAAAAGTTCTGAAGAATGAAAGCTCTGAATTTCCTACTCCATGGCACATTTTGATAATGTGTTTCAGTCTTCTGAGCAATGAGGGTAAGATGGACACCCTCAGAAGATCCCTGATGTCAGATCCTCGCTGAGGGACATTTTAAGCATCCCTGGATGGTCAAACTGCATTCATAGCCCACAGGGATTTGCCCCATCCTGCAAGGAATATCAGACTGCTGGTTACCTTGTCACCACACTAGCAAAGCAAAAATTAGAACAATCACTTGCAAAGTAAGGATATGCAGAGAATTACTGCAGTAAATTTAAGATTTTTCAGAAGGAAACATTTTTACTTGCACAGAAGTGCTTAAATTGATCCCTTTCAAGGACTAAAGTGCACTTTGGGTCTTCTTGTTGATTAAAAGATAATAATTGAAGTGTTGCCCCCAATAACAGTACAGTGACCTGCAGACAGTCCTGTACTGTCAGATAATAGTTGAGCTAGAAATGATATTAGTGTGGTTGATGAAAAGGTGCAGCACATTTTCATACTTCACAACTTGGTCAGCTTCTCTGAAGAGTGAATAGAGTAAGGAAAAGGAACATTCAGTTCCCTACTGCCATCCTGCCTGATGAAACATCTGTAGATGCTGCACTTCTACTAGCTCCATAATCCAGGCAAGTCTGAAGAAAGCAAAATCTGCCCTCAAGAGCTGGCACAATTTTCACAATTTATTTCTGTATAAATGCTAAATAACTACCCTGGACTAGAGGAGAGCACTTCAGGATGATGCTGGTGTACAGAACTGTAACCCATTATTTGTATTCTTTCCCTTCGGCACTGATTTTTGCTTAGTGTTACAATCTGATCTTGAGTCATTAATGGAAGCTTTGAGTTTATATAATAACTGGGCAATATGCTCTAGGGGATGGAGTGAGTACCTAGTGTATTGATTCACGTAATTTCTCGGTGGGCATTTCCCAAACCTATATCCTCAGAGTATCTAAGTAGTCTAATATATCTTCCTATTCCATTGTTCAAAATAGCTAAAAATGCTTAGTAACTTCATTATAAGTTTCTGCTAATGAAGCTCTGTTTTTTTCGTGTAAAATGATAATATGTCAATACTTTATAACTGAGATGTGTTGGAGAGGTTTTCTTCCCTCAGCCAGATATTTAAAATAGCTAGTGATGTGTGATGTATATTTTTAGAGGCTGTCAGGCAATGCTATTTTTGATGATACAATATGTCTGTTTTCCCTTACCACACAGGAAGACAGTGATGGTGGACTGAACACATTTTTCTACCCAAACAGCATGTCTTTGGGGAAATATCAAGAGAAGTGACGATACATAAACAAGAAAACCAGCATAATTTAACAGTCCCTGCCGTAAGGCCCATTATTTAATTGAAAGAAAGAAAATCTTTCACAGTTGATTTTCCCCAAAGAAATTAGTCTTTTATCAACCTTAAACCTGCTCCTGCCCTCCCTGAAATCAGTAGACGAGTTGACTGCGTTCAGTCAGACCTCAGGCAATGCACTTACTAGTGTTGTTGCTGTTAGTGGATTAGAGAGAAGAGTCTGCTAATAAGTCAGCATTCTAATAGCAGGATCGGTGTCACAAAGTAGCAGAGAGAGGCTGTAATTTGTGAGCTGGTTTGTGGTGAGATAGCTGTAGGTGTATGCAGTAGGAGTATAATACAGGCACCAGGACTGTGTTGTGATTCATGTTATACATCTTAGTATAAACTAAGAAGGAAAACACATTTATTAAGGACTACAGTGTGCCTATCCCTTGCGTTGGACACTTCAAAAATAGTGAAAAACCTTGCCCAGGGCTTTGAAGCCCAAAATCAGAAACCAGCAATATTTTCAGTGATGCCTCCACACTCTGTGGAGCCTGCTTCTTTGTTACATATGACTGTAACTGCAACGTGCTTGCCAAATTGATTTTAAGTGAGAATTAGGTGAGATGTTTTCATTTTGTCATTGTTCCTCACAAAAGATGTGGCCCGAACTGAGTTTAATAGGAGAGAACACTCTGATATTTTGCCCAGGTATCGTCACAACTCAGAAAAGGAAGCTAGTTACTGCATGATTTTCCCTGGGAAGAGCAAGAGCACTCGGTCCAGATGCATAGAGGACACAGGACCAAAGAGCTACAGGTATGTGGAAGGGACATATAAATTGCAATGCACCCCAGAAAGTTTTGCAGATGCAAACTTCCATGCAAAATTTCCAGTCTCCTCCACCAACAGAAAATTTCACAAGTTGAGGTTGCTACTAGGAAGTTGCCAAGTTCATAATGCCTTAGGGTGGCTTGGTACAGGCAGTCCTACAACACTAGCTGAAATTCCTTCCAGGGAAATAAATTCCTAACTTTTTAAAAACAACTGATCAGCCTTGGCGCCTGATTTATCTTGCAGAGCTGCAGTATGGTAAACTGCCAGCTGCTGGAGAGCAGCATCATGCTGCTGCCAAAGCAGAAGGTAAAGAAGCTGCAGTGAGGAATGACCTGCAGTTTGTATTTAATTCCTGGTTTTTTGTTTCTGCACTGGCTTGAAACAGCATTAGGGGTCTGAGATGAGTGGGAGAGAAGAGCTGGAGAAAGCATGAAGGATTAAGTCTTGGAGCAAGAAGAAAGTGCTGGGGTGGAAGTGATGTTTCCACTTCAGAGAAAGGGGAAGCATTGGTGGAAGTTTTGTGAAAAAATGATATATGGCTGCAAATATTTCCAGAGTGGCATAGATATATTCAGTCAGTTCCACAGCTTGCAAAATATCTTCTACATGTACCTTTTCCCCACAGAAGGGTGAAAAAATTTCAGTGTGTAAAGTTATAGAGGAATGATTTAATAACTGACCCAATAACCAGCTTCTGCAATTCTACATCTACCTTCCCTTTTCTTCTATAAAAGTACAGTTATACTTTGTGTGTATGTGGTAATAATTCCTTTTGCAAACTTCCTTGGACAGTGAGGAAGTATCTCAGATGTATTTTCACTTATAAAAGATTCTACATTCAAACTTTCTGAATGAACTGCTGCATAAAACCATCTTGCCAGGCCACTTTCTGTCAATGTGGTTACTAGAGGGAGCAGACATGAGAAACTCAGCAATCACAGGCAAATGCAGCACAGTGCACACACTTTATACTTCACAAAATTGCTTACAAAATCTGATTCTCTAATAGGCAACTTTCCATGATAGCTGTTTTATTTTATTATTCCTTCATAAATTAGTTTCTTTCTCTTTATTTCAGTGAACTTTCATCACTAATTTTTATAGGAGAGTTAGCTGACTGCAGTTATGTTCTCTTATTAGATCAACCATTCAACCCACTGTACCTTACAGGATTAGTGAGGAAACAGGAGAGCATACACTATTGAATTTTGGGCTTTGAATCTCCCATGTGTAGCTCAGATCACTGAAAGGACCACTACAACTTAATTACTCGCTAAAATCAAGAAGACAAGTGCTGAGCAGTGATGAGCCGCATTTTTTCCCAAAGTCCCCACCAGCAGTCAGCATCCACTCAGAAGTGCTTTACTGGTTCTTTTTCTGGCAGGGAATAAGCTGCATCACATCATTTTAAGGTCCAAAGTACTTTTGCTTGACACCCCAAATCCCTCATCATTTTAAAGTGAGTGAAAACTTAATTTGTCTCAGTAATCTAGCATCAAACTCCCACAGCCACCTGCAACCTTCCTTCTATATCCTGCCGTAAGTACCTATACACATATAAAGCATTTCTTTTTAGTTGTACTAAAGTAAAATGTGACAGAAGCATTTGTTTTAGGCAATATATCTGATAGAGTTGTGGTTCTGGAAATTCCTAGCAGCCATTCTTAGACATCTGGACTGTTGTGTAACAAATTGTTTCTAGGACACTGAAATAACCAAATTTATACCTGATATGCCCAGTTGTCTCATTGGAATGATAAAAAAGATGATGCTCTCTTTTTCCCATTATCAGTCCCATGGAAAATCTTAGAGGAAAAAGGAAGCTACATGTTCATTACTGTATCTAAAAGCATTGGACAAACTTAGCGCGATGGGTGGCGTTTCCATCCATACCACTCACGCAAGGTCCATTGTAAGCTGGTTGTTTTGCCAGCACCTTCCTGAAACCCAAATCCTTTCCATGCATAGAACTAATTTGAGCAGTGGCCACCATAATGGGGATACAACACTGTCTCCTGGAAATACCAGTCTTGTCTTAACTGCTGAATCTCATAGTCCAACAATAAATAGTCTTCATTTCTGTCTAGTGCAATTCTAGTCTTTGTCTGACCATCAGCAAATAAAACGTTTAGCACAGTCACAAATAAATACTAAATCTCATTTGCTCTTCATAGGCATCGTTACAAACAAAACACATCCTCTATTTTTATTTTCAATAATTCTCATCTACCTGCAACTCGGCCTCCCTCTGGCAGAGGAACTATGATGCTGCTCAAGCTTCATATTAACAATGACTCATGAGAATCACACCTTTACTTCCAGGCATTTAAGAAGATTTTTTTTTTTTTTAGCCCTCTAATATTAATTAACTGATATTAACCACTACTCTTTCCTTGGAAGAGTGCCCCAGTCATCTCACAAACTGCATATTCCATGCTGACTTGCAGAAGTATGAACTTCCACCCTAAGCTTGTGGGCCGTTCTGGATCAAGCAATGAATCACTTTAGTGTGGTCTCTACCTCCCACAACCTTATCAGAAAACTCATCTAGAGCTTTTGTCAGAGTGAACTCAATATGAGAAAAATTTTGGTCTCTCAGAATAGACTGCTGGGGGAAGGCTGTTGACTCTGACCTCATATTTCTATTTCTTCTAACCTACATTTCTATTTCCAGATGTTTGTTTTAAAAATTAAGTTTGAGTTCTTCAGAATGTGACACACTGATTGTAGAGAAGTGACATTTTTCTGTCCACAGAAGGCTTACCTGTCGAGGCTCATAATCACAAAAGCAGAGAGGATATACCTATGCTGTTGATTAATTGCAGTGCAAAATCTCAAGGGTAAAATATTTTAGCCCCCATAATTCCTTCAGACAGCAGTGTTTGCTTTTTTTCAGGAAATCCTCAAACTGTTTAAGTTCGTATTCTCATATCAGGATCTAGACTTGCCCTCCTATCTTAAAACTGCTTAAATAGTTCAGCCATCTGAGAGCTTGTGAAGGGGGTTTATCACCACCGGAACACAATATATGGCTTTTGTTAAAAATTAAGTGTCAGAACCATCCTTTTGTTGCTTTGAATTAAGAGGGTTCATTTGAATGACATAATCACATTCCAAGCTTTGGGGGAACATGCTTCAGCATCTTGTCAAGAAGTAGAATACTTGCATAAGAATCATCATCTTACAAATCGAAGTTTGAGTAGTATTTTTCTCTCATATAATCATGGCAGGCAAAGTGCCTCTCTTGTTTTTTTTTTTTTTTTAATTATTCACCAGTCAGTCAAGTCCAGACATAGAGTAATATTTCAGAAAGAACAACTTGTGCACAAAATCTTTTGTGACCTTTACAAACCTTTGCATGGAATGTCTTGTGGATATAGATGTTGCTGCCAGAGTTTGTTTTTCTGCCTTTGTTCACTTACGACTGGGACTTAAGATTATCTGCAAAATCAAAGCCTGCTAACCATACAAATATATTTATTTGCTTCTTTCTCCAAGGATGCAGTATTTCAGTGAACAACTCATAAACTTTTAAAGAAGCTGAATGCAGATGGAGCTTCCACTGCATCACTGTGTGTCATAATGCAGATTCTCAGATGAATGTTACTGCTTTGAGCAGTAAATAAGCAGAATTTTCTGGTACATATGCCAGGAATGTGCAGTTGTCCATAAAATAACAATACAAAACAACAAAAAAAACCCCATAAACTCCCTCCCCCACCAAAAAAACACCACCACAAAAACACCAAGAAAAACACAAAATCCTAAGAAACAAAATAACACCACAAAAAGCCCAACTGAAACTCAACAAAAAACCTCTGTGCCCACCTGTGCCCAAATAAGAGTCCTACACATTTATTAAAGTAAAAGTACATCTTACACCACCTCTTCTCTACCTACAGATTTTTCATAAATACACAATGCAGCTCAGGACAAATCTAAGGCAAAGTCTTAATGTTAGAAGGAGGTTTGTAGCTTGTGAGAATGTCTGTTTCTAATTTATGTTATGTTAATATTATGTGCCCATATTTCAAATTCCCTATTTTGGAGCAATAACTTGCAATCCCCCACCTCCCCCCCCTTTAATTTACTAGTAGAAGAAGGAGTAGGATCAATTGATCTATACGCTAGACACATAAAACTTCAAGATAAAACTCATGTTTTGTGCCATCCAGTGCCAACGGAAATTCAGATTTCTTTAAACAGAATTGATTTTCTTAAAGAGAAAACCAAATTAATAAAGATGTTTTTATGTAAAATGTAGGAAGATGAAACAATATTCATTTTAACAAACACACTCAATGAATCCATTTAAACCAAAGCTATGTATTAGTTTTTAGCACTATCCCATAGGAACAGGACTGAACATGTTAAGATAAAACAGGTAATTTTGGTTTCTGCTTATCCTAGGGAGTATGACAATCATTCATTGACTTCAATTTCCAGTTATTCACTCCTATTACACACTAAAGGAATACATTCTACCAAACAGGAGAGACACAAAGCAGTCAAGAAAAAGCAAATCCACTGGCAGTCCATAGAGACAGAAAACAAACTAGACCCTGCAAAAAGGGCTAAAAAAGTGCATATCCTTAAAATTGACAGACAGTTTCTCTGCAAGTACCCTGCAAGAAGAGGTGGAAGAAAACAGATAAGATGCATGATATTTTCCAGCCTTCCAAAATTTCATCACACCAGACTGAAGAAACATAGAAAGCTGAAAAGATTGCAGCCTTAGTCATACTCTTTGGACTTTGAGGCCAAATTTAACACAAACATTCAGTTCAGAGATCATCTCGGTACGTCTTTCAGAAGTACTCCCTTCTACTCTACAGTCACACATTAATTAACATCAGCTTCTTCTGCAAGTATGGTCATGCCAACTTTAAGCAGGTGAATTTTTTTTTTCTAACAGTGTTACTCATGGAACCTAGAAGAACACTTGGACATGTGCATGTATATATATATATATATATGCATGTTTTAAACTCTGGTATATGTTTACTCCAGCCCTTCCCCTTTCATACAGGAGAGAGAGTTCCAGTAGCCAACAACTAGCAAAGGGTCATACGAAGAAAGAGAGAAGTTAAATAACTATTTGAAACTAGTCTTTGGCTGTCAAATATCAATCATTTCAGAAGTATGGAGTCAGCTGGATAATTTAGAGGAAGCACTCTCAAGATTCTTTCATCTTCATTCAATTTTCAACACTAGGCTCAACAGTGTCTTAAAATTGTATGAAAAAATATTCATCTTCCCTTCAGCCACAAGGTCAGCAACCCAGTTCCTGCCTGGTGATACTGACAAGGGGATGAGAAGTTACAAGATGATCTATTAGATTGTATTTCAGCACTACGAATAATGAAAGGCATTTCTACACATAACAGAATATAGTGATAAAAATGCCTTCAGGTAGTGGTGAGAAACAGCTGTTCTGTACTGTTAAGTACCTTCATTAGGAGGGTGAATTTCCATCTTCAAAGCTCATTTGGGAAGGAGCCGAACAGTGATTTGAGGAGCCAGCACAGGTGTCCACATCCAGGTCTTTTCTACTTCTTCCAGGGAGTCACTCATTGAACATGGGAAGTGGCTTTGGATCTGCAGAATTAGGATACTGACATCAGAAGACCTGCAACAGTTAATAGCAGTTGAGACGCTGAGATTTTCTCCCAGTTTTCAGAGTCAACCTTTTTTCTGCTTCTTAAGCATGGAATTCTCACAGGACAGGAGAGAGAATTAACATCTCTACTAAACGCAAATGAAATACCTGACTAAACAGTCCATGGAAGCAGAGAAAGGAACATTTCACAAGATAAAAGGAAAGGAGAGAAGAGTTCCCCTTCCTGTCACATTGCCCACACCAGGTTTCCCTTTAACTGAGGTGAGAAGCCAGGTCTATAATTCTAATTGTGCTGTAATTGTCTGCTGTGTGTGTTTAACATCTGCCTGTGCCATAACAATCAATACCAGTTAACTTTGTTTTCCTTTTCCCCCTTCATGTGATAAGTACTGTTTCTTTCCAGCTTGTGTCACAGTTTGTATTCTCTTTGTTGACAGCCCAGTTTGCGAGGGAGTCCCTCCTTAGTGCTGTGTTAATCATTTTAGAAGGTAAATACACAGTGCTAATCCCTAAAAACCAGGGAAATGAAACACCACTGTGTACCTGGCTACAGCCCTAAAACTGGAACGACAGAGCTATTTTTCCTGAGTGCAATGGCACTGATCTCTCTCTTTCCATAAAATTCTGCAAACATACATCAAAGTAGTGGTTCCATGATTTGAATGTCTAGCAAAAGAAACCTGGACATTATATCCTGGAACCTGAATGTCTGCTCTATGGACAGCTACACTAAATGTTTGGTTGCTGACAGACCATCTGCAAGACATGCCACTATAAATTGATTTATGGCAGACAGAAGGTAAAATTCTCTGGAGACAGAGAGTAAGTTACATTTGCAATTTCAGATTTTCCTCCTTAACTACTGCAGTAATACTGAAGATTGGCAAGAAAAAACAAACACAGATGTTCCCCAGTTTTGGCTAGTGCTTGGTGATTGGCAGAATACAAAAGTCCCATATCTGCCTTTGGTTAAAGGCCATGGGAACTCTGGGTCCTTGTCTAAGTTTTGCATGTGATTCCAATAAAACTTCCACTCTCACAAAGTCTTTTTCCAGATTGTTCTTACATGGAGAAATAAGCTGAAACATTGAAAGAATAAACACAAAGTGGTCTATATAATTTTTGTTTGTTTTTATGTTTGAATGGAGCAGTGACAATTCCCAAATTTTTATCTACAAAACATAACATTTATAATGTCTTTTAAAATCTCCCATAAAGAATGGAGATTGAATAAATTCTTGTTTACCAGTGAAATCAAAAGTTTTGCTCCACACTTAACAGTGAACTAATACTATATTACATACTTTGGTATGCCTGTTTTTCACAGGGTAAAAGTATTGAAATATTAAAAGGCTCTACTCAAGACAGTCCTTGTTGAACAAAACTGAAGAAGTTTATAAAGATATATTTCCAGTCAATGGAGATTGAAGAAGTTTGAGACAAGGCATCTAGGCTCCTAAATATTTATTTAAATCAAAGCTCTGAACCATGACAGGTAAAAGCATTCAAGAGTATAAAATACATTAAAAAAACCCAAACAACCAAAGCCAGTGGGTAAATATAAAGGCTATGTGACATCCTGTAGTTATCTATGACAGCTTAATAGCATTTCAGGGATATAACAAATACAGCAAATATTTCTCCAGAACATTAATTCTTGGCCATACTAGCTCAAAAATAAAATGAATTATTTGATATTGATACCTACAGAAAAAGAATACAGCCTTTTCCTCCTGTCATAAACATTACACATCTTCCTTACAGGAATATCCTTAACAGCCTCATCCTCTCAAGTACCACTTCAGAAAAAAAATTGCGATAGGGCTGCAATATAGCCTGTGTTATCCATCCATCCAACTCCTACTTCTGACATTAATGTTCATGGGAACTAGAGAAAAAGAACATTAACAGAAGCCCGTGAATGTGAGAACATATAACAGATTTTTTTCTGTTCTGTCTTTTTGATCCCTTTGCTGCTTGAATTTTTTTGGTTGTAGATAGTTTTGCTATGTTAGGAGAATGAGATGACAATCCTTTTAGTGTATTTCTTCATTCTCGCACAAAACTAGCTTGATAGGTTAGCTAACTAAACAAAAGCTAACTCAAAGATCAAAATAGAGAAGGTGAGGAGGAATATTTGAAATAGTTGAGCTCAAAATAAAGTCTTCAATAGCTCTTCTCTTCAGTGAAATATGCACCTTCACAGTTTTGTGTACCTCCTTGTTAAACACTAAGCTAATAACACACACAAAACCATAGGGGTTTTGCCACACTTACAACATGTATATGCTCCAACTAAAACAAAGAATTCTGAAGGGGAAGTATCAAAGTATTTACATTAATTACATTCACTGCAGCCAGAAACCGTAATTTCAAAATTGTTACATAGAATTTAGTAAGAGAAACAAAACCAGGTACAGCCAATTCAGAAATCAGCAAGCACTCCAACTGACTTTTTAAAATAGTAAGTCATAAACCCTCAGAAATAAAATATAATCACACAGATGATACCACATAGGAATGGTTGCAGGCTATGAATGGTTGCAGGAAGCAAAAAAAATTTTTGTGAAAAATACTGCACAGGTAAAGGCAGTACTGTGGATACAGCCAGGTTTAATTAAACACATCAAGGGGTAAAACACTTTGAGGACAAGCTTAGTGTTAAATGCATGATTCTTGTGAGAAGCTGCGGGTGACAAAATCCAGATGGCAGCGAATCATGACTGTAAGAGAAAAGGGACTTTATACATTTATCATTTTGTTCATTACCACTGTTACTATTTTTGGTAATAAGCAGCATCTTTAAAAGTGAGCAGCCTTAAGCTAATTGAGATACATGCACAGCAGACTACTACCCCTGCACCCCTAAGAGCACATCACTTTCCAGCCTTCAAGATAGACATGGTGCAAAACAGGTGGCCTCTTCTGCAACGTGCTATCAGCAGTACTGACTTCCATTTAGATCAGGCTTTTAGAGATGGTCAAAACTCTTAGGGAGG
Source organism: Struthidea cinerea (assembly GCA_013397865.1). NCBI lineage: Eukaryota > Metazoa > Chordata > Aves > Passeriformes > Corcoracidae > Struthidea > Struthidea cinerea. The sequence goes on along the minus strand of VZTI01005775.1, from coordinate 1,558,139 downwards.
TTAAAGATTTATTTCAGGCTACTTATATCAATAGGCTTGATATAAGTTGAGAAACCCCTGCTGGAGGGTTTCTCCCAAGGCGCTTCCCTCAGAACCAGTCTCCCTGGAGGCTGTTGCCCAAATTCAGAATTCTCACAGAAAAGCCCCATGGATGACTGCTAAGGAGCTTTTTGGTTCCAGCTTTGTGCCAGGCCTCCTGTTGTAATGACCAGCTCACACTATTCCTAACTCTATTCCTGACCAACCAAAATTGGCAGTTTCGGGTATTAAACCTAAAATCTCAGTGTTACAAAATTGCTTCAAAGAGAGTTGTCATCAACTCAGAGGGAGGTAAGTGAGGGCAGAGAGTCATCCTAGTCACCACACAGACTTCTCCTGGAGGATGTGGGCTGTATAGTTAATTCATCACACAGAAAGCAAGGGGGTAATTAAGATGTCTCACATAAAGAGCAGTTGAGAACACTAAGATTTGGTCCTGGCTATGATTCCCTGTCTCTGTCCTGACACACCAATGCTATTTTCTATCCGCTCATCACTTACCAAATGCTAAAACCTCCCAGCCTTTTCTTTGCCTATAACTAATCATTACTGGCAACTGGCCACAAGGTTAAAAATATACAGCGGTAGTGCTCCATGTAGTTTTCAAAAAAGAAACCCCCTTTAAAAATTATATGGTGAAACACCAGGATACAGAGAATAAGGATGATATTTTTGACTCTGGGATCCAAACTACCGCTTCACAGTACCACATTACTGCACTGTATGTATTACTGTATACACCTGCAAATGTATTTACAATTTGCAGGTCCAGAACTCGACACAGAAACTATAAACCTTCAAAGAAGGACAACAAGAAGAAAAGCTTTCTTCCAAACACTCAAAGTAATTTACTTGAACTTTTCATTTCTTTTTTATGAATTAGCATTTTGAGAGTAGGGCACAAAATATGTCTTGATTTTGAAGGGCTTACTTATCTCTGATGTGTATGGTCTTTCATATGGAAATCAGACAGCATTTCTTCCCTTGAACAAACCCCATGTGCAGTTTATACAAAAATCTAGATTTACATGCCCAGAAGAAATATCACCCCCCATTTATTTCCAAGTTAATTTTGAACTACAATCCAAACTCTGGTGATAAAGAGACTGACCCACAACCACTTACCATTTGTCCAAATTTACTCAGCTTTGGCAAACCTTCTTCACCTACTCTTCCAGGATTTTTGCATGTTGTTTGGACAGAAGTTCACTCAAAAGGGTTGCTACAAATCAGCAGTGCACAGCTGGTGTTTTTTGTGGGTTTTCTATACAAAACCTGGAATTCCCAAAGTTTTTGGCTTTCCACACATTGTGAAGATACAATGCTGATTTAACAGCCCAGAATTGCCCAAACCATTCACTTCTGTGAGAAGAATGAATAATCAGTAGCACATCAGGACAAACCAGCATCATCTATGCCAAAATTCACAGCATTTACATTTGCTTAGCACCTAAACTTTGACCCTAATATCCTGATCCAAATGAACATTAGATCTGAAAATGTTCCAGTTCAAGCCACCCACTGGTAGCCTTTCAGAAACATATAAAACACATTCAGATCATCTTTCTGTAATATGAATGTTTAATCCTAGACCCATTAAATTCAGCAGCAAAATTTTAGCTGCTTTCTATGGTATTGAGTAGAAATAGTCTTAAGTAAATGGAAATTTACTTACTGCAAAGTGGCCAACAGATACTATTAATATAATATTAAGTTTCTCACCTTTAGGCTCAGTCTTTGAAACAAACAAAGACTACTAGTTCTCACACAGCATTTTTGGCATCAGTTGATTATAATCTAGAACAGGGAGAGTCCTGGGCTAGACTGGGGTAGGTGGTATGGATATCTGTCAGGAGCCTGTTTTGTCCAGACTTAAGAAGAGAAGACTTGAGGAGTCCTTGTCTACAACTGTCGGATGGGAGGAAGTAGAGAAATGGTCAGACTCCACAGCTACAACTTAGGAAACCTCCATTAAAAAAAAATATTGTCAGAGTGGTCCAATACCGGTCCAGAGAGACTGAGGGATTGAACTGTTTCAAGCAGGCATTTGAACTAGCCTCCAGAATTTACTTCCAGCCCTGGTGATTCTCTGCAGCTTCATCAACCAGAGCCCCCCATTACAGACCTAGAAACACTTTCATACCTGTCAAACTGGGGTCATGATCATTTGAACAGGAAAAGGAAGCCAGAAAGAAGATGTAAAGAAAAGACAAATGCCTGAGTGAGAAGAGAATTTCCTCACGTCAAGAGGGAAAAATAAGAAAACTGTGCAGAGTTCTTCATACATGCAAGAGGAGCTTCTCATTTTACATCTCACTACCAATGAACTACCTATGCCACTGTCTCCAGGAAACTTACTCCAGTTCATGCTGATGTACCTAGAAATCACATCCAGTCTAGAGAATTTTCCGAAGTTTTTAATAAAACGTCATCCTCAGAGCATGCGACTGGCACTTTGCCTAAGCAGTCTTCAGCACTTCACGTCTCACTGTAAAAGCTTATGCATGCTACAATTTTGATGTCTGTACTTGTAATTCTTGCTATGGGTAACACTTAGAAGGCAGTGGTACACTCAGAAAATATTTTTTTCTAAGACACTATATATGTACTTTTGCCAAGGACATCTGAAATTTTACAAGCTATTTATTCTTTCAGAAGCGTCTGATCCTTTCATTTATTCCCTACCTGAAATCATCACGAGGTGCATAATCATTCCTGCAGGAACCAATTGATTTCACAGATTATTCTTTCAGTTGAGAAATAAACAGGAGATGATGAAAACTGCAGGGAAAAAAGCATTCTTGAAAACTTTCCCCTCTCCCAGCCTAAAAAAACAGAACAGCAGATAAACCATATATGTAACAATTTCCAAACTTTTCTCCTGAGAAACAAGTAGACAAATGATAGTCTTAATTCAGCAAATTATTGAAGTATCTGGACGATCTAAGAATCTTGAGTGTTGGCTAAGAAGACGCCTCTCCAAACTTTAGCCAATGTTCAGTTACATTGTGTCCTCTCCTTTTCCCACTTTCATTGACCAAGGACTCCTTCCTACGTGGCAGATCTATCAGAAGAGCTAAGGAGGCTTCACAGGTACTGGCAACTGGTGAGTGCCACTCACAAGTGGAGTGTTAGTATAACTCCATGTAGCTCTGCCCTCCCCCACAGTAGCTGAGTTAGGCCAGTCCTCACATCTCCAGGATGCCATTTGACCCAACACTCTATGGGAATAAAGTTGGATTATAGCTCTCTCTACACATCTGCATCAAGTTATGGAGGCACCTGAGGCAGAGTCGCTTCCAGTATTACATCCCTTCTCTAGTTCTTCTGCTTCCCAGAGTAAGATATCACACTCTCTTACTAGATAAAATCCTGCTCATTACACTGACTGAATCAGAAATGCAAAGTGCAGGTGCTTCATAGTGACAGCCAAACACAATGGCTCTGAATCTTCTATGTGCCACTTTCATACAAGATCAATTGTACCTATAATTAATTTATACAAGCTGAACCCTCAGCTGCTACCTTACACAGCCTTGCAAATGCACAGGCTGCACAGAACTGCATTGGTAATTAATTTGTCAAGCAAATGCTAGGGAAGAACAACACTGGCAATTTATACCATAGATATTCAAATGAAACATCTTGCCTGAGTAATTTAATGTCAGAAAGTAGAAGAGCCGCAAAGCAGAACAAAGAATTGGAGTCTTCCACCAGCTATTTCTTGAAGGGACATTACTGTAATGTGTTATGAGCCAATTTCAGACACAGTAGAAAGACATGCTTCTTCACTGAACTATTCTGGGCAGGTTTTGGCATTAAAAATGGTTGTGAAATTATAGATGCACATCCTATGTACAGCGACTGGGATGACAGAGGATGATAGAACTCAACCAGAAAAGACCTTGTATGGGAAACACTGTGTGTTATCCTGAAAAAATATAGGTTAGCTATCGAAAATATATGTTGCATTCTANTTTCTTTTTAGTTGAAAAAAAAAAAAAAAAAAAAAAAAAAGCGCAGGACTGACCCCATACCCTTTCTTCTTATTCTACCACTCCTAGTATATTGTCATAGATATTGGGACTCCATCATTTATTACCAACTGTCCTCTCCAATGATAACACTAGTGATTGCTGTTGTAGTTACTTTTTGTGGGTACGAAACAGAATTTATTTCACTTTAAAAAAATGCTGGGGTGATACTCCAGTGCTTTGCCCGGATATCCTGGATTCAGTGGACTTCAGGAAAATCAAAAGTGGGACTCCCTGACTTTATGACTATGCATTGGACTTCATGGTCACTGACCTCGGACACACTGTAAGACGGAATGGCCTTGGATTGGAAATGCTCGTAGTGCTAGAGTACTGTGTCTGAAAGACCCAGAAGCTTCAATTTCAACTCGGTCAGCACTTCATCCCTGCTGCAGCAATTTTGGGAGCCTTGGTGAGAATTGTAGAATTCCCGATCTTGAATAAAAACCTATCTTTAATCCTGGTGTTCCAGAGTCTCACCCTGCTAAATGATTTCCTCAGGTCTTCTACCAGTACCTATTAGAGGTCTGGACCAGCTGACTTACAGAAACTAAAATGTCTCAGTCCAGAATCCCAAACAGTGTTTCTTCATTTCTGATTCCTGGAAAGCTCTCACCTCAGCAGTCAAGAAGAAGGGGAGAAGAAGGAATTCTTCCTGCTGGCAGAAGTTAGGTAAAGCATTTTGAACCTTGCTGACAATATTTCATAATATAAACTGTAAGAAGTATATTTTTAGATGTGTTCACAACAGATGATGGGGAAAACTGCACTTCTATGTAAAAATAATTATTTGTGGTACAAAAGAGCCCCTTCATTTTCCATGAGTATTGCCAGTTAGGATATTACAGCCATGTGAAACAGGCATCCTTAGCACCAAGCTGATCCATTTTCCTGACTTGTGTGTCTTAGGATGTTTTAGTGGGATAAACAAGGGTATTTCTGAAGGAGCAATAGTAGAGCAAGCAAAACTGCAAAAAAAAAAAAATCCCCTTAGCTCTCTGTCTGGTTATGAAACCGTGAAGAGAAGTCAGTCCTTTGAGGGAAATATGAAAGCAAAGAAGGATAATTTCAAAATAGCCCGACCACTGTTAAAACCTCTTCATCAGAGCAAAATTTGTTGCTAGCCTTGAAAAAAGTTGTGTTAATATAGGTCTGACTGTGGGATTTACCCCTTGATATTTTACACAAGCCATTTAACAATAAGGCATATTACTACTAGATTTGAATCTGGCTGCACTTCACTCTCAGGAATATTTCTGAAATATATCCTGCTGAACAGAACATGATAAACCAAATGAAAGATGGGCTACAAAAGCAAGAAGGACATTTAAAAAGAGGCAGGTAGGAAAGGAAATATAATTCATATGGAGTTGAAATGTATAGAGTCTTTGAAAAAACTGAGAGGAGATGAGGGGAGATCTGCATACAATTTCTGCAAAAGCAGAATTATTTGATCTCCTATATGATAAAAATACCACTGTTCACAGACACTCTAGGTGTACTTCAACCATACAAAAAAGAACAAAAGAGCTGTATCTTGAGCAGTGTGGAGATATATATGTAAAAGTCAAAAACAACAAACAGAAACCCTACAAGATCAGGTGGAAACATTCTGAGGAACTGCTCAGGGGGATGCAGCTATCATTGTTTAGGGGGTGCAAATTAATTCCCTCACCCAGTCTGACAGTCAAAGTAACCAAGCTAAAAATTATAGGATGGATGAGATGTAATCATGAGTAACTCATCCAGAGTATTATACAGTAAGTATAAAGCAGTACACATATCTCATTATTGAAATATCGCTCAACTTTTTGGCCTCTCTCTGGTGCACGATCAGCCATCAAAGGACTGAACACAAGTCATGTTGCCAGCAAGTGAAAGTATGGGTAGCTTTAAAAGGGAAAAATGTGGTAGAAAGAATATACTAGCTTCCACAACACAGTCTTTATGATGGGAGAGCGAACGGAGAGCCAACACACCTGGCTTTGAAATCCCACCTTTTTTATTACTCTTCTGGGAATCCATGAACAAATTACCTCTTCACTTGCTTTCATTTCCTTGTGAATAAACTGGAACTGATGCATGTGTGATGGGAATTTGACAATCCTGATGTGATCATCACTTGAAAAGCTTTTCAAAATGTAATATGGGAATGTTGGAGAAGTGCTGCATTTGCATCCCCTCCTGGACTTCTATTCACAGGTGTATGAGGGGGAGGACCAACCTGTTATTTTTTTTTAATGAAAATTGTATTTAATTACAACCTAGATTAATTATTTCTCCTCTCAAGAAAGTTTGAGTTAGTAGCTGTTGGGAAGCTTGAAAATTATACCAGTGGTCATAAAACCCAGCTCCATGCCCATTACACTATCACCTGATGAGAAATGCAGTGTAGGGACTCCAATCTACCAGCTGACTAATGGTTCAAACCCAAGGACAAAGACTGTATTGCAATTCAGTAGGAAAGGAGACCATTTCTATAGCATAGTAATCTCCACAAAGTAATTGTTTGATGGTTTTCAGCTGGAAAAAATATATGCTAATAGGATCAATAAACAAAGAGAAAAAAGGCTTTGAGACAATGATGAATGCAGATAAAATAGCTCAGTGAAACAAAGATATTTCCACACAGCATCCAAGCATGAACTAGGAAGCATTGCAGTGTCTTTTCTGAATGCAAAGAAAGAAGCCAATGACCAGAAATAGACCTTAAAGTTGTACTTAGACAGGAAGAAAAACTCAGTATTAGTTAGGGGTAAGGATTGTGAGGTTGAAGCAGAAAAATCTGTATCATCTCAGATCATTTACAGTTGCTAAATACCTTTTTTTTTGACACTTTTGCCAAAAGTGTTGTCTGTCCTGCTTTAAAAAAAGACTGGTCTGTCATGGAGGTCACCTTCTCTGGGTGCTGTACTTCATTACTCATCTGGATACCTTCATTTCACACTTTTTGCTAAGACTTGAAAAAAATTCTTCAGGAACTGTCATTCTTTTGGCTGAGTTTCCCTGAGTAATTCCGTTCCTACTTGGAGATTAACAATAAAAATTCCCTCAGCTCCCTCTGGGTTCTCATCAAATGTTGCCTGAAAATACCACAGTGCTATCCATCCATTCTTCCTGCCCTCAAGTTATCAACCAATACTGCTGACCAGATATAGCCCCACAGATGACACGAGATGAGAATTTGTATTCCAAGGCTGAGAAAGAGCAAAGGCACAGTGTCTGTTGTAGTTCAGTGCAGTGGTTGAATATTAGTTAACTTCATTTCATGTGAAAACCTGGTTGAGTGCATCAGCTGTGAAACTGAAGGCATGAACCAGAAGTGTCATTGCATAACACAGAACATGCCAAGAGCAGTAAAACAGAAGAGATGAGCTGCTCCTTAATTTTATTTTTTTTTCACCAGAAAACCAGAGACTGGCCAGGCAATGCCATTGAGTTGTACAAAGTAACCTCCTGATCCAATCTTATCTGACCACTCTGGCTTGCAGAGTTACTGTACAGGCAATGCCATCTTTCAGAGTATGCAATGGAAAGTCGGCAATGCAAAAGTTGCAAAGGTGGGTCATTTTGTATTCAGTGGATTTCAAAAGAGGGATGGTTTGAGGAATAACAGCTTGGATGCTTTACCTAATATTGTGTAATTTTAGTTACACATACACAGGTTTGTTGCTTCTAGTCACAATTCAGAGCTGATGTGAAATGTGTAGGTCTTGGTGTGGATAAAAGGCCCACGTAAGTGGCCAGTAGACAACCACAAATGTTACTTTGTTTACCTTCTGGAAACTGCGTATTTCACTTTAATAGAACATTTGTCTGAAAAGCAATCACAGGTTGAGCTGGTGCTTTGAGATGTGCATTGTACTGACACAGAATAGGCTACAAAAAGCTGAAAATTACTACAGAGCTGCTGTGAGCAAGACGAGATTGTTGGATGGGTCCCATTCGACACAGGGAAAAGTGGTCACACACAGCATGCCATCACAAAGCTTACAATTGCAAGGACTTCAGAAAGGGGCATCACTTCAGAGAGATTTTTACTTTCTTATTCTTGGTAGTTTTTTTGTTTGGTGGGGTTATTTTGTGAAAAGAAGGAGGATTTGCCATATGGAAGGCTGCTCTTACTTCAGGACAGGCTACAACAGCAATTTCTCTAGTGCTAGGACCTGTCAGATACTCTACCATAGTCAGGAAGGACACCATCCTTGAAAAGAAAAGAAATAAGTTAGTAAAAAAACACTTGCTCAATTATAGGACCAACATCAAGCAGTTTTCAGAATATTATTGACATGTGGACTTTCCAATCTGGCATGCAGGAGGAGATAAAAAAATAGTTCATCCTAGTAGTAGTCTTCCATCCAAATACTGCACTAACTACCAGAGAATGTGGTTCTTCACTGTCTCCTCCCTCGCAGTTTGTCTCATACCAGTCATTTCCATCTCCTTCACTGTAGCACAGTTGCTATGCTGCAGCTCCATGTAAGAAATTAAAACATCCAATCAAATAATCACTGTTATGTATTATACTACAAGGATGTACTTCTGCTGTCCTCTTCAAGTTTACCCTAGACATACTTCTATTTTATGCTGGCAAGTTCAAAGGAAGAATTTCTCCCAGGGTAACCCTCATAATTTATATGCAGCACATATTATGGACAAAATTGAAATCCTAATATTTTCCTCTAAAAATCATGAAAAGAAGAAGACTGCTTAGATCAAATAGTAGCATACAATGTAATTTATCCAAATTACTTTAATCCCTGAGGTCCCCATATAATCTTTTATAAATTAGTTCAGAATATTTCATGCAATTGAAACACTGACAGGAAGTCTATGCTTGCTTGCCCTTGTTTTCATTATTTGAATGTTAAGCCTGGAATATAATGCTAAAAACATGAACAGTTTGTTGACTTTGCAGTATTTTTTTTTTTTTAATACTGCAAAGAGCAGACAACTATATGTAATTTAATGATGTAGAGCACAAAAGACCAAAAGGGTAAAATCAGATTAACCAGACTAGATATTTTTGTTAATGGGTTGCATTTGTTTGCTCCTTAGGTTAGGAAATACACCTGCTTTCATAATTGTATCTGTCCAGTGAAGATTTTCTAGGCCTAAATATACCTCTAAGGCAGTACAGAAGAATATGCATGTTTTTCAGAACTTGAAAATTAATTCACTGAATTATGCATTGACTAATTAACTTGTGATTCTTACAAAAGACATAAGGTGAACATTAATTTTTGTATTGCACATGGTAATCATCAAAAAGAGAGAAGATTCATGTTTGATATCGCACAGCCCCACTTTCAGTGAAATTCAAGAATAACACAAATCTGACCTGGCTTTGTTTACCCAGGAAGAGAACATTAAAGGCAGTCTGATGCTCCCTGAGTGAGAAATCCAGCAGAAAGAAACATATTTTACAGATGAGAGATGTCAGGATCTGAAGCAAGTAATCATCAGATGCTTCTATACGATACACCAAAACCATTTATAGTTTCTTGCAAGGCAGGTGACTGAAACTTTTGGAGACCAATAGTTTGGATGCATGTGTGTGGGCATGTACAGTACATGTATATAGACATTACAGCTGGCTCACAGATGAGATTAGAAATACACACTGAGAAAGAGACACAGTACAACAAATGCACTGCTAAAAAAAGTACTTTTCTTCCTCGATTCCATGCTGTATTAGTCATCCAAAGAAGGACCGTGGTTTTTCTAGGAAAGATTGCTGTCACAAACAGCAAAGTAGCCAAAACCAGTGCTTTTTTGGCTCAGTTTAATTTTACTACCAACTGTAAATAGAAAACACTTTTAGACTAGTTTTGCCAGATGCATCTAACATTACTTTAAAATTAGTAAAAGAATTAGTAATAGAGATCAGACAAGCTGTAAGATGGAACAGTTGATTTATGAGTTACCCTCTCATCTAGCTTTTGTTTACAACTTCTTGACTAATATAAAGAGGAAGATCTCAAGCACTGCACCAACTCCCTGTATACAGCAATTTTATAGCAAACAAATTTCACCTGCTCTATCTCTGCATCCAACCCAAGTTTATAACTGTCTTCACAGAAAAATTGATACTTTATTCAAGGGCTCTGATTTTTTTTGTCATTTAGCTGTAGTTTTTCCTATGAAAATGGAGTTACAGGAATTCAGTATTTTGTTACACAGCTGTTATGATTTCCCTTTAATTGAGCCAGTCTAACCAAAATACACTCTCAGCCATTCATATGGCCAGAGTGTTGTGAAGACCAAGTGCTTAAAATGACCTTTCCCTTGCTTAAGTCCTTGGCTATTATAATAGCCATTTATTTAACAATCTTTCTCTCCTTAGTAGGAGATGTTACAGTTTTCCCCACAGCTTCACAGTTGGAGATGTCACAGTTTCCAATGAACTTTCACACTGTTGATGTGACTGACATTTCTTCATGCAGCAGGACTACATTCACATGAAGGAAATGTATTGGTCCTCAGGAATCAATATATTTATTAGCAACAGAGGGGCCCAGGTCAAAACTTCATCTTTTAATCAACAGCAACAAACATAAAGGGTGAAAGTTTGTCCAAATATTTGACTATGTGACGAAACAAACCAACAATGCTTCTGGCACAAAGAGTGCTGAGAAACAGCTGCATATTTGTTCTACTTTTTCCCCCAGCAAAGTGTGTGATCCTAAGAGAGGAGCTGTTGTCCCTTCCCTCTGAAACACTCCCAGAACTCTCAAGTCTCTGAGATATGCATCTTCTGGCTCTTTGCCATAGGAAAATCTTCTACAGCTCATGGGGACTGGGAGTTTGGCCATCTCCTTTCTTACCTTACCTTTAGGAAGGCAGCAACAATCTCTGCCCACGGCTGACCAAAAAGGAAGGGGAAATTCAGTTATCCAATGCACAAAACAGCCAAGTCAAAATGCATTGAAAGTGCATTGCAAGATTTGTATCATACTTTTGCAATGTTCCACTGATGTAATTCCACAGCAGTGTCATTCACTTTACAGAATACATCTGGAGCCATTGTAGAACACAGGTATGTCCCAGAGCATTGTGGCTGTCTCATGGGTTTAGAGATGGATGGTGACTCAATTAGAAATGCATAATGATCTCTGCCAGTGGGATCTCTCCTTTTCCTATTTTCTTAAAGGCAAATAATTTATACAATTTCCCAAACTGCATTTACTTGCAATTTTCCCAAAATGTCTAAGTTTGCCTTTGTTATTATTAAAACCTGATGTGTGTGATACAGTGACTTCAATAAAATACAGATTTTCTTGAACACTTAAGAGATAGATCAAAGCCATACTAAGACTTCCAATACGACTTCCAAAATGTTGTTTCCAGGAAACTAAAATTTAAACAGCAGGGGGGAGATTTAGATATTTGTAGCTTCACAAGATGATAATAAAGGGGAAAAAAGTAAAGAAACATCTTGGAAGTAATTTTCTTAGAACATTATTCACAGGAGGTGGTGAAAGTGCTATGAAATCTGCCAGAAATTACAAACCCACCAATCAACAAATGTTAGTTGCTTGAAAAAGAGTAAGTAAGTATCAGAGCTGTGTATCAAAAGATAAAGACAAGAAAATAGAATATGGTACTGTATAAGAAAAAAAATTCAATTGCAGCCATGATTTTCCAACAACAAACAAAATTGAATCTGAATCAAAACCAGCTCCTTAAAATGGTTTAGTCAAAATAGCAAGCACAAGAGAGGCTGCTAACTTGACTTGAACAATTCTGTCCAAGTGCAAGCACAGAAACTATGCCTGCTATTCTTAAATATGTTCACAGAATTAAAAATGCTTCTTACGCTTCTTCATTGCTCATTCTCAGGATGAGAAGAAGCCAGCTGTATCAGCACTCCAATAGTTAACATATACATACATACATAGTTAGGAAATGAATAAAACTCCATATTTACTTTTACCTTTTCAAGGTGAGCAGATGATGAAATGTACAGTAAACTTCTCCCTTTTCTTTGCCTACCCGACAACTTTCAGCAAATGGTTCCACACCAATACATTAGTCAGAATGGTTAAAAACTGTAACCTCCCATCAGATGAAGAAAATGTCTTAACAGAGAAGGCAGCATTGCTGGATATACTGGGGCTTTCTCTATACTGCTTCTAGATGGAAATGTTTTTTTTTTCTTTAACATCATACAGACAGGAAATTACGACTTCAATCACTGAAGTACAGCAAAGTTTTATATAAATACAAAGCAGGATATCATAGAGGTAAAAGGTCTTTTTAAAAGGAAGCAAAAAGTTCTTTTTAAAAGGAAGTGTTTCCAGCCAGCTGATAAAGTTCTAATCTTCAGCTCACTATCTGAAAGTCATTGCTATAAATCAAGCGAGTTCAAAGTTAAGAGAAAACATGGAGAGATGTGAAAGCTACATCTTTGAATACCATCAAAAATAAAACATACAGAATTTCTCCTTCTCATTAAGTAAAACTGAGAACTAAGGGGCATAGAGGAGAAAAAATCCAAAACCGAACAAACTATGTGAAAAGAGGAAGAGAAAAAACTACATTACCCCAGCTTGATCGTTGTGACCACTCAAATTCTCTCCTTTTGTAAAATTAATCAAAAAGCCTCTCTCTGTTGCTGATCTCCTATAACAACACAGATGAAAATATACAAAGAGAAAATGATTTAAGAGTTAATGACACAAGTATATAAAAATCACCACATTGTTTTTTCACCATTTCTCACAGTGTTGAAAGAAGAACTGGACACTGACTTAAACAAACTTGTAACTTCTGGTGGGTACATTTATATTGCCAGCAACCCTGAATAGAGGAGTGAAAAATGATTGAACTTAATCTTTATTGAAATTTGGAAATGTGGCCTTGTATTCTTGATATCTGGCTGTAGTAATGCTGTTCTGCATTTCTCAACACATTACGGGATTTCCAGTGATTCTCACAAAAGCGTCCATCAGGAACCTACTGCAGCTACAGTGGTCCAAAGTACAGTGAACAGAAGAGAGTTTAACACTAGATGGCAATATGCTTTTGCGAAATATTTATCAGAGGTGCCTGTAGATAAAGGCAAATATTCTTCAAGCTATTGTACTATTTCTTAGTTCTCATGTAGGTTTAGACATACAGTTTTTCTTTGGTTTGCACTAAAATAAACTCTCATTTCATTTTTCTCTTTGTTTGTTTTAAATTAAGTTTAGACAATACTCTGATCCAAGCAGAAGTGATTCAAAGTTTAACTGAAAGTATGTTATGAATTATTCACTATTTAGTGTGTGTGGAAAACATGTGAAGAATCACATGTGGAATGTTGACCAAATCTTTCCTGCTTGGCAAACTGTAAATCAAAAGGAAGCTTCTAGTGTGGGCTACCATCTTCCTTCTACTGATGTAAATCAGAACACGAACATAACCATGTATCTTTTAAACTCAGGATTCCTTTGGGCAGCATTTTTTCCCATTACCTGAAGCATTAAACTTGCTTATCCACTTTTTTCTCTCACCTAAACAAATAGCATCTACCAAAGCCCAAGTCTGTTACGCCACTGGAATAGCCCGGATTGTGCTACAGTTATCCAAGGTGCTACAGTTATCCAAGGTATTTTGTCTGGGTTAAAAAATCAAAGCATTCTGTACTTAGTGTAGGGCTTTTTTCCAATTCCTTGGAAAGCTCAACATGTTATAAATCAAACCAATAAACCTACACTTTGTAAAACTAAACCCACATTATAATTATCAACTAAGCTGCTAAATAATGGGTAGCTTGGTTGTTTCCAAGAATTATCAGTATTTCAAGGTAACAGTAATCTATGTCAGCAGTGGCAGCAGCTCTGAAAGGCCCAGGCCAATTCCCTGCATGATTTTAGGTGCATCCTCCTTTTACCTGCACTTCTTTTTCTATGAAATTGTGTCCTTGAAGCGATTACCACTCCCACACACAACTTATTCTCCCTTCCCTATACCAAAACAAAACAACAGGGTGATTGCCAGTACCATTTTGTCTGTTCATCATTATAGCTATTGCCCTCTCGATAGTTTGTCCCATATTTCTGCAAAAGGCAATTTTATGCCTTTTGTGGTCTTTATGTCTGTGAAGACAAATATGGACAACACAAGATTACAGTACGTAAGAAAACAGGCTATTTGAGGTACTTTGTTCAGGCTGATCAAGATGCCTGACAGAACAAACTCACTGTCACTTCTAAATTAAATGAAAGTTTGAAAATTTCTATTACCCTGATATGCAATATTTATTTTAATTTGATTTAAAGTGAGAGAAAGTGGACATATGACCTAAAGGAAAAAATATACTGTTTGTTTCTAACAGTCATATTAACAGTCAATGCAAATTTCCTTGGAAGTGCCAAGGAGAGCTTTGAAGTAACACCACCACCAGGCAGTCTAGTTTGTATTAATAAACACAGTGCAGTGACATAAAAGCACGGTCATTCATTTTAACAGTTTGACAGGTTCATTCAGAAAATGTTTGTGGCAATATTTAAATCAATCACCAGGCTCTCAAAAAAACATCTGATTGAAAAGGATTTGCAATGTGCCAGGAAAGCCTGCCTATGTCCTAGCATAAAATGCTTTACTGATTAAAGTGAAGAAGAGCAAATATAACCAAAAGCTCCAAGAATCCAAAGACCCTGAAGGATGATAACAGCACAGGAACAGAACAGAAAGGGCGAGGGGGAGGAAATAGCTCTGAAAGAACAGCTAATTTATTAATTCTTCACTACTAATTCAGGATTTAAGTACCAAAAAGTAAATTATCCGCAGGGGTCAATGAAACTGATTACTAGAAAGATACAATATTTATGAGAAATTGTTGGCTTATAATTTACCTCAGCTGGTATTTTTATAGAGGACTTCTTGGTTTTTATTCCAATAGAAAAAAAAAGTTATTGAAAGAACATTTCTTCCCTCCCACATATTTGCATTTCAAATCTTGCAGTATTGTGCTAGGACATGATCAGAAATCATTCCAGCTGAGCAGAACAATTGCTTTAATCATAGTTATTGTAGCCTACCTCCAAGTTAAATATAGTTATTAAAATTTAAAGAAAGCAGCAACCCAAACCCCTCAGGTATTCTAAGGTGCACAAGGACAATAGCTTGATGCTTGATTACACACAGGGAAGTTGTTTGGACTGATGTCAGCACCTGCATGAAACACTTCTGCTTTATGCCCAAGCTAGACAGCTGTGGCAATGACTGTCTGGAAGAAAACGTCTTTTCAGGATGAGAAATATTTAATCTCTCATTGTCAAAACAACATGATCCTGTTGGTCCACACAACTCATTAGCAAGTCTAAATGACTAGATAGTGTCGGTGCTGTAAAGGCCTTCATCTCCTAGTCATTTGCTACAAACCTTACTTCTTTCCTGCAGTGGCAGTCTGGTTATGGGATACAGCCATCCATTACACTCGAGCAAGGTTACTTGGATTTGTTCACAGAATTCGGGGAAAAAAAAATAATGGACTTTTACACTGCACAAAATTCAGATTTGTGACTCACTGACGGCCCAAGACCAAAACAAGCACCACCATTCTATGGAGTACTGCCAGCTAAATCCCTTTGTTCTGATATTATAGTAATCATCTGTTAAAACACAACTACCAAACTGCACCTTAATTGGCAACTCCTCCATGTCAGTGTATTTTATGACCACAAAGTTGATTAATCACACCTGGAGAGAAAGTGCTCACATTTGAGAGAAGAGAGTTTTACAGTCCAGCAAAACTCCAGCTGAAGGTGCTGAGAACATCATCAGTGGAAGAATGGCTCTGTAAAGCTCAAGGAACATATACTGGAATAAGTTCATCAGCTTCTAAACAGTTACTCTATATTTCCATCAGTGTAATGGAGAAGAAGCTGGCCACTATGCAGAAAAAGTACTTTATTTCACATGACATCAAGAGTGCAGCTTTGAACCCAAAGAAAAGGCAATTGCCTAGAACATTAAATGGCCTGAGAACAACCACAGCCATATTCCTTAAAAGTCCCAACACCAACTGCTGTCTCCTCTTTTCTGCTGCAATTCAAGGAAGGATCAGAGAATGGAAGGATCACATATGGGGCAATATGTGATGTATTCTGCCAGCAGTAACAAGGACATCATGCATAGTTCTTAAGGGCCTCAGCTACCAGTGAAAATTACTTTATTTGCAGGACAAAGGTGCTCCATTTTGTTCATATTCATAACAAGTCTTAGCGCAACTCCTCAAAGCAGCTGGACATGCTTCCAACTCAGTCTGAAAATGTGCAGAAAAGAGTATTATTGAAAGAGTATTATTGCATGCCAGCACTGAAATCATTAACAGAAAATGTGTATCTGCTTGGGGCAGAATTCTTTTTGAGGCGGGGGTAATGTGTCCCTGAGGTAAGGCATGGTGACACAACCTGCCTTTGTTTTCCTAGCATAAAGGACCAAAGAAGTCTATGTTAAGCATTAGCCAAATAAAGGCAGCTGATTCCTATCTATTTACCTATTAAGCAAGTGGCTTGGAGTTGGACTTTTTTTGTTCTGACTGTTAGTTTATTGCATCTGAAGAAATGATACCTTCATTTTTCTTCATCGTTTAACCAAAGCATGTAAGCAGGAGACAAAGAGGTACACTGTAAACCACAGCAAACCTTGAACTCTCTTGCCATATGTAGCCCTGATACAACTGGAGCTAAGAAAAGAAGATAAGGAAAAGTCATGGAAGCGGACATGGACATCATAACTGCAGAAGCCACAGAGTCATGACTTCAACACCAGAGGCTGGAATAACAATCCCACTAAGGAGTTGTTTCAGGGAGGGGGAAGAAGGGGGGGCAGGGTGGGAAGGGTGAAATCCTCCTCCGCCTGCCTTCTTCTCCCTGCGCTAATTCTACACTGGAGTCTTCTTCTAACATGCTTATCACTGATCTTCAACCAATTCTGACCCTTCTCCATTGTCAATGAAGAAGTAGCATCTTAAGCCGCAAGTCCAATCCTATGCTGTGTTTACATACCAAGCAGATTTAACCCTACACTCAAAAGTTGGGGGAGGGGGTAAGCATCACAGCCTGGAAGGATTCTTCATATTGCAATTTGAGGGTAGAGGGTCAAATTTTGTTCTTTGGATTAATAAGCTTTCAAATACAATAATAGCACTTAAACCATGAAGCAATTTTATAGCACTGGAGCATTGTTAATGAACATTTGCATTCCCTCAACAATGTCAAAGATCCAGCAGCATCTCTTAACACAGTCTTCAGATATCACAGTACAGAACACAACATAAAGCTGTGCTTTTACTTGCTTAGTAATATTATGATTATCATGATCCCATAAATATTTCATCAAGTTTATTGGTAAGATAAAGGCATGTGATCTACACCTCATATATTGTCCTTATTGTCATATATTGTACTCCCAAGGAAGTGAGAGAGGTACAGTTATTACCTTTATCATTATCTTCTCCTCTTCCACCTTCAGCTGTTGCTTTAACACAGGCTGCACGCATATTAAAGAAGCAGTTACCTTGACTTTGAAACAGCTATAGTTTTCACACCTCTCACCACCTGCAACAAGGAATTTCTGCAGGTAAAATCTGCCAAGAAAGCTCCATCTCCTACTCTCTAGAGTTTCAGTCTCAGGAACACTGCTACATGGCACAGCACACTGTTTCGTTCTCCCTCTGTGACCTTCAACAGGAACAGAATTAATCAACACAGTGCACTTAAAAACAATTCCAGCCCTTTACATGTCTCTTCTCACAGAATTAGAAGCAACAAGATCAGGAAGCAAATATCAGCTTTAACACTAATATTTTTTCAAATTTCATTAACATTTTTAGACCAATATTTAATTTTTACACTAATATTTTGTCATCCCCACCCAAAGTAAGAGTAATTTCACCTTCCTTGTTACAGAAGTCTCACATAAAGTGGGAGGCAATGGATGCTTGAAAAGATGAAAGTTGAATCTTTCTGCTCCTTTTGTAGATCTGCGGTCCCTCCTAGACATATCTACAGTATATGAAGAATGGAGCCTTGCAATTATGAGAACTTGCTTATTTTTTCTGAGTTGGTCTAATTAAAAATCTTGTCTTGCAGAGCAGTGTATTTCAGGGGTAGTGTCTGATGCCATGTTTTCTAGAAACAGCAAAACACAGACTCTTTGGAGAAATTTTTGAGGTATGACAGCCAGTGGAGGCAAGAAAATGTACAGGGTGTGAATAGCTTTAATCAGTTGACCCATATCTCCCTGCAGGTGCCTCCAAAAAAAAAAAAAGGACTTTTCTTTCTCAATAAATGTGGGTAACTCCCCACGTTTTTCTATTTCTAGATGTGTTAAATTTGTCAAGCACAAAAGCAGAAATGGAAGTCTGACCTCTGAATGTTTCACAGAGGTATCTCTTCAGCTCTGACAGATGTGAAAGATAGGACATTGTTATTTCAGGAAGAAGAACTGATCCCTCTAGACAAGTCTATATCTAATAATCAGAAGAAAAGTTTTGTTATGTGCCTTAAACTGGCTTAAGTTTATATAATCTTTTTGGGCAGAAACATAATTTTTTTTCCAGTAATTTCTTTGAAATTCTTACAGAGAACTTTGGATGACTAAGAAATCACCCTCAATTTTAACACATTAACAGGACTTTCATTAACACATGAATGGGACTGAACATAGATCAATTACTTGCAAGATCAATCCCATCTCTTGCAATGGTGTCTCTGAACTAGATTTCTTTTCTCATTTAAAATATGCTGGGGAAATGACAGAAACAACTCTTGATATATGCACGCTATAACAATGAGAGTGTTTGCAGCAAGAGAAATTTGAAAATAAAAAATTTATCAAACAGTATGAAATTCTAGGGGATAGTTCTAGAAAACAGTGGCACATGCTTTGCCACTAGAGAGAGAGTCAATCTACTGAGGAGATTAAAAATTCATTCATATATCTTCATATTTTTTGCAATGAATTTAGGCTTATTCCTGCTCCTTTGCAACCAAACCTTCTATTGAAAACTTTCTGCTGTTTATTCCTCCTACACACCACAGCCAAATCCAGAGAAAGTCCAGAGATTCTTTATGAAAGAACATTTGTTAGCACTGCTCCTTCAAGCCCTCTAGTACAAAGTGTTCAGAGAAGACTGTGAGCACTAGGAATGCAGATGGTTTAGTAGCTCTTTTGCACACAGTAAGATATCCACAGCATTTTCATTTTTGGGAAGGCTGACTGGCCCATACTAAATCCTAGTTTAAATAATAGAAGGCAGCCTCTAGTTCTTTACATTCATCTGCCTTGCCACAGACAGGAATTAGAGGCTCAGAGATTTCACTCCATGCTATACATGTGACACAGAAATTAAGTACAAATGCGAAATACACGTTTCATTTCTTAAGTTCCCTGAAAAGCACTAACCCTAGAAGGGGAGAGAAGCAGGAGGAGACGAGTTCACAGCCCACTCTTGGACTTCACTAAGCACAGCTAACTCCACCCCTCTTAGCCACATATCTACTGTATCACCACATCCAGCCAGGGACCTTGGTGTGCAAAATAGCTGAAAGCCACCCTCAGGATGAGAGCAAGACAGCTGATCTGTGGAATTTGGAGTCTGTGCTTCATGTTCTGCCTTTTCTGCATCTTTCTTCACCAAACAACAGCTAAAAGAAAACTGAAGTTTGTGTCCATAGTAAGTATGGGCAAATGGGATTTCTTCAAAACCTGTCACTTACTGCTCTTCTTGTAGTCTAGGGGAGGGAGGAGGGGGCACCTTTTCAAATATTTAAATGTTTTCTGCATATCCAAAATTCATTATTGCTTTGCCCAAAAAAAAGTCTCAATTTTAAATAAGATTTCATAATTTTGTCTCCTTTGTGCACTCCTAGATGAACTTTGCTTTCTGGATGGATAGAGAATGCTTATTTTATAGCACTAATAGAGAAATAACACAGGATTCTGTTTTAAAATGTAAAAGAGGATTTCATAACTAAATACCAACCGTGCAAAAACCTTCTTTACCATGGAAGACTTTCCACTTTTCCAGTGGTTTCAATGGATTAACTTGCAAAACAAATTTCAGTACGTGAAACTCAAACAAGTGGACGATGACATTGAACAAGCAACACAGAAACCACTGCTGTGAAACTAATGCTATTTGCAATGATTATGATGTACCATTTGTTTGCAGGAAGCCTGAATCCTGTTCTGAACATCACACACACTTGTAAATCATTTATGTAATTTTTGTGCTGCAGTTTTTGATTTCATTTCTCCCTGCCTGGATTAAGAAATAAAAAAAAAAAAATCTGGCATTAAAATTTAGAATTATATGGCACATATCTACAGGAATTATGCTGCAAAGCATATGAAGCAAAGAATTCAGCATAGGAATGAAAAAATCCAATGTATCTGTATAAATACATCTTTTACCTGAAGTGAAATTCCGAAACAGGTTCAGTGTTTTCAGAGTAACAGTTTATTCTGTATTTACACATTAGATAACACTTTTATCACCTCTCTTGTGATGAAAAAGCCAACATATGACTTTTTTAGGCTAATTTCTGCCAAGTAAGAGAACTTCACAGCCATCAGCCACAGAACTGCTATCTTGAGTAATAGTTTGGGTTTTTTCCTTCTGAATTCCAACTTAGTCATACCAAAATACTAATGTTCAGATATTTCTGCAAAACTGTTTACATGCTTCTGTTTGTTTTCTGTTCATTTAATATTATTGTCTATACCTCCTAAAATACATAAAACCTCTTTAAAGTATAATAGGGTATCCTGTAGTTTTTGTAACTTGCAAAAATTTATTTGAGCTAGTTTATTCTCAAACACCAAGAAAAGAAGCAGTTATATTTGGCTAAATAAATCAAACAGGAAACAGCTATCTAGACTTAAGGTAAGCACCATCAATATATTTAGCATCTGCCAGATACAGTACTCACTGTCATTACATATTCCTTGTGACTACACTAATTAGTTATAATCAAGACAAAAAATACCAGTAACACAAAAGCAATTTCATCTATTTTATCAGGTATTTCGCCACGGTGATCACACCCCACAAGAGTTTTTTCCAACTGATAAGCACAAAGAAATTGCAAGACAACAAGGATATGGCCAACTTACCAAGGTGAGTTTTTTTACCTGGGCCAAGATACTGAAATATTGGAAGATGGTGAGTTATTTGGGGGTTGGAACTTTGCTTTCACTTGGAGAAAGCCCTTATTAAGTTGCCACTTAAGGACAGCCAAAGAATTTACTAGGAAACTACAGCAACATCACTCACTAATTTTAAATGAAACGGAGCCAGACTGTTCTGGTTCAGTATCAGTGTATGTTAGGATTTTTGACTGCAGATTAGGGTCTTCTGGGAGGAGCCAGGCACTGGTGACCATCTCACAGAATCACAGAATCACAGAATGAACTAGGTTGGAAAAGACTTTTGAGATCATCAAGTCCAACCTATGACCTAACATCTCCTCATCAACTAAACCATGGCACTGAGTGCCATGTCCAGTCTTTCTTTAAACACGTGCAGGGACTGTGACTCCACTGTCTCCCAGGGCAGATGATTCCAGTGCCAAATCACTCTTTCAGTGAAGAATTTTTTCCTGATGTCTAACCTAAACTTCCCCTGGCACAGCTTAAGACTGTGTCCTCTCGTTCTGTCAGTTGTTGCCTGGGAGAAGAGACCAACCCCCACCTGGCTACAACCAACTTTCAGGTAGCTGTAGAGAGTGTGAAGTTCCCGTGAGACCATAAGGAAGCTTTAACCATCAGTAGCATAAGGTGGTGGAAGTGCTTACAGGCACACCTCTCCCTCAATCTCCACTGAATAGAAGTGCTTCCTTACTCATGAACTGTTGAGATCAGTACTAGCAGAAACTTTTCTTATGCTATGCCCGGGAAATTTGATTTAAAACTCAGGTATTTTAGCGTGGGCATTTGTGGAATCAGCTGTTGGTAGTAACCAGAAGCAGCTGAGGCAACCACAGATACTGTATCTGACAGATGCTGTGCCTGCTTTGACTGAAACTTCTATTAGCTGCTACCTCTTACAAATGGAGCCAAGGGTGAAATGTACTATCAGACTGTAAGGCAATATTTGGGCACTGGGTGGTTTTAACCCTACTTCTGCTCCCCTCCCACTGGCAGGACCCGCTGTGTCTGTGTGCTTGTGCTTCATTCCTTTTTCCCCAAGATATGTTATTCAGATGGAAAAAGCTGCTAGTTATTTGCCCAGCACTCAGAACTAGGCAGTCACCCTGAAGTAGTTTAGAAGTGCCAGCAGTCTGGTCGCCCCAGATAAATGGCTACAGTGCATGTGGAGGCAGACTGTGAGGTGTGTCTCTCTGTTAGGCACACAAACCTTTATGCCAGTGGGTCTCTCTCCTAGGGGAACTTGCCAGGTCGGCAAAACTGATCTCCAAAGCAAAATCAGGCCTGTTTCTGCTCATGTCAACTCCCTTGAAGAAACAGGAGTAACAGACCAGCTTCCTAACTCAGCTGTGACTCAATAATTCCATATAAACACTATGCAAGTTCAGCAATCCATGCCAGCTTGCTCCAGGGCATAGAAGACTTCAAGACCCAGGCGTCAGGACTTCACAACATGCATATTAGGCAAGTTGGGGCAGAAGCCTAAACCACACATATACCCTAGGAAACTGGATGCACAATTCCAGCAAGAGAAAGAGGTGATCACACGCACACACAGTGGGTCCTGAATAACTTGGTCTGACCTCATAGCTGACCTGGCTTTGAGCAGGAGGTTGGACTAGAGACTTCCTGAGGCCCCTTTCAGCCTGAATTATCCTCTGATCCCATGACTTAGAAAATTGCTTTAGGAAGCAATGAGTAATCACTGTACTTCAGATCCCAGTGTACAGTAATGATTACATGAACAAAGTGGAATACATTTAAATTTAGGCCAGGAAACACTAGGTACAAGTAAAAAGATGACAATATGAAGACTATTACGGGGACACTGTATGCGATTGTGGTGGAGTCACCATCCCTGGAGGTGTTTAAGGAAAGACTGGAAATGGTACTTAGTACCATGGTCTAGTTGACATGGTGGAGTTAGGTCATAGGTTAGACTTAATGATCTCAGAGGTCTTTTTCAATCTAACCGATTCCATGATTCTGTGATTCATATGTCATGTGTTCACAAAATTATGTAGGTAAGTTGAAAGATGTTCAACTAAGAGCTACTAAAATGTTGGGACTGGAAAATCCATTTTGCTGTGAGAGTAGAGAATTGTCCTCAGTTTAATTTAACACAGAGATAAAGTGACTTGATTCCATTTTATGGATTATTGTTTAACTGTGAATAAGACCTGTGATGGTGAATGTTATTCAAAAGTGTAACAAGTTCCAGTGACTGCAAGTTGGGAACATAGGCAAGAATTAAAAATCAAATGTTTCAGACTGTTGAAAATAATTAGCTATTGCAGCAAAATGCCCGAAGGCGTGGAGGACTTTTACTTCAACTCTTCTATTCTGAAAAAACTAGACCTTGCCCAGGCTAAAACTGTAGCCTCCATACGGAATCACTGGTGATACTCTATGGGATTCATATCCTGGATGTGTCTTCGTGGACAGGTGGCTGCTCTGTCTGCACTCCCAGTTAATCAGCTCTGAGACAGCAATAGAGTAGAAACTAGACAGACGGTGTTGGAACATCTCTATGCCTGCTTTAAGTCTCACTAGCTCAGATAAACATACACATAGCTTTCCATAGAGCAAAATACAAAACTGCATCCACCAGGAGTCATGTCTAACATTATCCAATACTGTACATGCAGCAATTTTACTACTTTTTTCTCATGTCTTCTTTCCTACTTCACTTTGGAAAGGAAAAAGGTCTTTATTAAAATAATATCAAGTATTACTGGTTTCTTTTTTGGTTGTAGGAATGGATGCACAGCACATTTCTTTAGCCTCTTACACTCTTGTGTTACTTCTACAGCTTGGCATACAACAACAGTATGAGCTTGGCCAGTACATGCGGAGGAGATACTCTCATTTCCTGAGCGTTGTATACAAGCAGTGTGAGGCAAGTACTGGATCTGGGCAGGAAGATGTTTTTCATGGTTGTTAATGGGACTTCCTGGATGCATAAGAGTCTAAACCTGGTGCAGCTGGAGAAAATTTAATACCAATTGAACTCAATGTAATTTCAAAGTATCCCTGAAACTGTGGTTCAGCTTTTATTCAGACTGATGGCTAACTGAAAACCACGTGAAATGCTTTTTAGGCTGCACATCAGGTTCGGCTCCCTCCCTGCTGTACAGGAGAGCGTCTATGTCAAATACCTCCAATGCTACACTTCCACATGGAATGCAGATACAACTTAGTTTTCATTTAGGTTCCAGCTTCTCAGTGCATATATGATGTCCCAAAGCCTAGATGGTCAAATAGAGTCAATCTCATGCTGTCTACTAGGATTCCTAAGGTAAATGTTACCATGCTGCAGCTCACTTGTCCAACAAAATTTTATTCCAGCTTCAGTCTTTCACCCTCCTCCTTCTTTCTCATAGTCCTTCTTCATGTCACTCCATTTTAGTGACAACTTCTCCAGCACAGTACCAGCCCCGTTTTTTCCTACCAAGAGGAAAATAAAGTAAACCTAATGGGAGAAATTACCTTCCAAAATGTTTCTTTTCTTTTTCTTCTTCCTTCAGATTTATGTTCAAAGCACTGATTGCGATCACACACTTATGAGTGCCCAGGCAAGTCTTGCTGGACTGTACCCACCAACACAGGGTCAGATTTGGAACCCCAGAATCCTTTGGCAGCCAATTCCAGTTCACACAGTGCCACTGTCACATGATAATGTGAGTATGAACTAGGGGCATCTGCTTTCCCTTAAACATTAGCATAAAGTACATAGGATATGAGATGAAGGTGCAGAAAAAAGTGCATAGTAAAGGCAATGAAAAGTACATTGTTACAAGCATTGCGCAGAAAGGCCTAATAAGCTGAATTGAAGTATTGGCAAGTATTTTCACAAGAATGGACTTACATGTCAGAGACACAATCTTAACAAAAGAAGAAGAAAAATGGAAGTACTCAGTATAGGGAAAAAGAGTTAATTTATAATATGAGTAAATCACTGGAAAAGTAGATTAATCCTAAATTTAACGCTAACAGGACTTTCTTTGTGTGAGGAAAAGGAAACATACTTAATCTCACTAGTGCTTCAGTATTGCTTAGTCCACAGCGAACAGAAAAGACAAAAGAATCATTCTGGGACTTACATTACAGTGAGAATTGAGTCACAGGATTGTTTTTCATGCACTTTGCAGGTTAGTGCATGCACTTTGAGGATTGGTGAAAAAAGTAAAAGAGAAAAGGAAGGAGGACTCGGAGCTTTAAGCACGAGCTCATAGGGCAATGTATTTATTCATCTCCCACCCTCAACTCCTCACTTGGGAGTTTTAAGGAATTCTGTGGATAGCAGCTCTGTAGCCTGCATGCACTTGTCCTAGATGGGAAAGCTGTGCAGCTGACTGGAGCTGGAATATCCTGTGTGTGGAAAAACTACGGTAAAAAGTTAGGGAAGATCAGGAGTATGAGTCCCAGTTTGAGACCAGGTTTGCACAATTGTGTGGGCTTTACAAGTCTAGTTAACACAGTCTGTGATGATAAGAGAATCAGGTTAGATAGGTCATGGACCAATGCTTTGCACCTCAGGGTGATGAGAGCATGAAGATGGAAGGTATGGAGACATGTCTTCCTGCTCACACACACAGCCAGGCACAGAGTCAGGAGCTGCTTCTGACACTGTCACAGGTGGGGCTATCCCAGCAGACAGTCAAGAATACCTGGCCGGTATCAACACAGATGGCAAACTCAGCAAGCACATGCTGCAGCTCATTCACATCTAGGGGAGCAAGTAAGTTTATTCAAACAAATCATAAAGTCATGAACACATGCACATTTTTCATACTTTTTTCAACTATTTGTGTTTTAGCTTTATTCATCCTTACTACATATGCAGGCTAAACTTGAAACCACCTGTATCCTACAACACAGAACAAGTGCCCATCATTTCTTAGTGAAGTCATACCTGTTCATGAACCTATGGATATAAATCAGAAATACTTTCCTATCTTGTGGAATAGATAGATTTTTTTTTTCTGAAAAGACCAAAGAACTGCTGTGAAGATTTCGAAGCTAATTATCCCTTCAAACCTCTCAAGGTTTTCTAGAAGTTCTTTTAACATTGGGACTATATAGACCCAGCTACATTACTGGAAAAAGGACAAAAAGCACATTAGAGAAAAGCACTAATCATAACTCAGTGTCAAATTTTAACTTTTGTTCAAAATTTAACATAGAGAACAAGAGTAAACTCAATTTTGCTTACATAAATGAAATAACAAGTTTTTCAGTTATTCCAGTCACATGTAACCTTTAACCTTCATATGTCTTAGATTAATGAAAGACAAAACCAAGTTATAGAGAGTTCACAAGTTTTTACAATTTAGCAGAACTAAATAAAGCTGAGTTTAATACACTCAATACAGTGGAATACAAACAAAGACTCTTACTGCAGTCCAGCTGCTGCTTGGTAATTTGTTGTAAAAATGCGATGGTGTGTTTAAAGAAAGACTGAACACAATGAGTGAAATCATCCCTGGAGAAGCTAAGAACAAAGGAGTTCATGAGGGCTTGTCTTAGTCTTCTGTCAAAGGACAAATGTCATCTTGTGTAAATGAATCCTTTAACTTTGAACTACTGCAGCTATTACTCCTCTGAACATTTAAAGATTATTTTGGACGTAGTCATCAGTATGACTCCTAGAGTCCTGAAGATGAATATCCTTGAAACTACATTCCCAAATTATTTTTCAGCTTGTCCTAACTAGTGCAGCCAATCAGAACAGCAATCCTGCAAGGGTATATTGAATTGCAGAGCAAGATGCACCTTGCCTAACTAGGGTTTTGCAATTTTCTTTCCAGTTGCTATACCTACCTTTCTCACACTGCCCAAAATACAAGGAGCTTCTGAGAGAAACCTTTGCAACAAGGGATTTCCAAAGGCAATTCAAGCACTACAAGGTAAAGTATTTTCAGTTCTGGAAATCCAGTTAAAGTGTACCACTTCTTCAACATTATCTAACAGGCAGCTATAAAAAATAGTAGTTAATATGCTCCTTTCAGATCTCTTATCTTCACAGTGGGTGTAGACAACATAGCCAAAAAACAATTACAGCATTCCAGATCCAGCTGGACTGGGCTATTCCCAACAGTTGAAAATGGCAAGTCATAGAAAAGATAAATTATTGACCTACTTGCAAAAACAGTTTCTAGGAGACCAGACAAAACAAAAACTCAGATAAAATAAGTGCCAATGCCTCTCAAATTGTTCCAATACCTCTATCTGTTTACTCCCATGTAAAGCAACTCCTCTGACATCTCTGCCTATATAAGCCTGTTTGAGTTCAGATTTGTTTTCTCAGCTCAGTTCCCTGGAATTTCTATAACAGTCTCAGTGTTTTCCTCAAGTACCTATTCATGTTTCCCACCCACAATCTTAATTCAGGTGTTCTCTTATGTTTTGTGCTTGTCTTCATGTGGTACGCTTTCCTTTCTTTCTCTACCATCAAAACCTTTGTATGAGTATATAATCACATGTTTATTCTGCTGCAACCTTCTTTTCAACATGTGTATTCAAAAGGACACTATGAGCCTCACCTGTTTTTCTATTCTTTCACCACTGACCTCAGCCACCCACCCGTGGCTCTGCATTTGGGTATTATATGCAAGTAAATCACTATTCCAATTTTACCAAATTTACATCACACCTCTCCTTCTCCTGAGTACCAATATCAGAACAATTCTGTTTATCACACTTCCTTTAAGCACTTTTTGGATTTCTGCCAGACTTCTTCGTATATCTGTGTTCCCTCTACTTCCTTCTAAACATTTCCACCAAGCATAAACAATCACCATACTTCAAATCTGAGCTAACATCACCAACCTTGTCTAGATGAATAGGTCCCACTCTCTTACATCTAGGCAGTGGTTTATTGCTTAAGTGCAAAGTGCAGACTGTCTTCTTTCTAAAAATTCTTATGTACTAGTACAGCAGTGCGCAGAAATCATGTAAAAAGGCCCTCAGTACCACAAGTTTGGGTTGGTTTTTTTTTGTATTCCAGCCATTTCTGAAGTTTTTAGCCAGTCATACAGGATACCCACTGAAGAAGTTGACTACTGAAAGGATTTGGAAGCTCTCTGACACTTTACAATATGAGGTAAATAGAATCATAGAATCATTTAGGTTGGAAAAGACCCTTAAGATCTTTTGAGTCCAATAGAAATTCCTACACTTCCTTCAACCTGGTATTTTTATTTGGTTTATTTTTTTATTGTAAGACATAAAAAGATGGTAGATGCGTGCTTCAAAATTTTTTAAACTATAGACTATTTTCAGCTTCTTCTCTAGAAACCCTCACCTAACATCAAACTTACAACTGAAAATTCTGTAAACACACTATGTGTGAGGGAGCTGTGGGTCATCCACCCCCATAAGGAACACAAACTGATGGCCTATCATATTCAAGATCCTGTCAGTGGCTGCATATGGAGAATTAGGCAAAAGCATAACTTTGGATAAAATTGTCTTGTTACCCCTCCAGACTCCACTAGGAGATACACAGGGATAAAACATATTGCTGGCAAAGAAACATAAGCATCCTTCCATGGAGATTTTATGCAAATTCTATAAACAAAAGAAGTCATTATTTGTACATGGCCAGTAGTGGACAAAGTATTTTCAGGAATTAAGCAGCCATTGGAATGACACAAATGGCTATTTGTGCAAGTTTGGGAGCTGGTTCTAAGCGAAGGTACCAGGCGTATCACAAAAAAGCATGAATTTTACAACAAAAGGGGTATTGCGGTGCCAAACTGGCATGGGTATCTGGGTCCCACAGTCGGGAAACTTCATGATTTGAAAAATCCTGACTGTCCTTAATATAACAAGAAGTCCCACTTCAAAGTCTAGACTTACCTCAGCTGATGCAACTGAAAATTGCAGAGTCTTGTGTTAAAAAGTTATTGTTGAAGGCAGCTTCTGCTACCCTTTCATGCATAACTATTTATAAACTTAAATATTAATGATAAATTGGTCATCAATACTGGGATATTAGTGAGGCAGTTTTAAGGTGGATTTCAGAACCAACACGTAATATTTGAGTGTGATGCTAATGAGTTTACCTTCATTCCTGCAGTTTTTGCAAAAGTCCAACTTTGGTCAAAGCAGACTTGAATAGAATGTTAGCCCGGGCCTTAAGTTAAATGAAATGCTAACATGTTGGGATATCCCACTGTGATTTCAGTGAGGTCACCTTTCCATGTTATCCAAATTCAGGACCACAACTTTCTATTTCAATAGTTAAATAATACTAAGAACCCGTGTCACCAGACTAATATGCAAAATCCACAACTCCCATCAAGAATCTAGCTAAACACCAGAATTAA
>VZTI01005775.1:1476834-1528540 GCA_013397865.1 Struthidea cinerea | reverse complement strand
AAAAAAAAAAAAAAAGGGCTTTTAGTTTTAGATTTGATGAGCCTTGGTCTCTCATACTACTGACTGAGGAGTCTGGGGGTATCAATTAAGACATCTGCCATAAAGCCTCTCTCATTTTTCAAGCATACAGAGAGAGCATCCTTGCATAATTTTTTCAATACAACTCATGAAACTACAGTAGCACACACTTCTCTGTATTTGTTGCTTTCAGCTGTCATCTGACTTTCTGGTAACTTGGAGACCAAGGTGTTTGCTAGCCTACAGACTATCTTAAATAGCATGCAACTAGCCA
Source organism: Struthidea cinerea (assembly GCA_013397865.1). NCBI lineage: Eukaryota > Metazoa > Chordata > Aves > Passeriformes > Corcoracidae > Struthidea > Struthidea cinerea. The sequence continues at coordinate 1,528,248 of VZTI01005775.1, read as the reverse complement.
ATTCTTTCCTCAAGACATTAATCACATTTGTTAAAAGAGAATTGGATAACATTGTGATCTGAGCTGGTTTAACCCAGCACACTCTATTGTTTTCTTGTTTAAACAAACTCTTAAAGTGGTTGACATTTTCCTTTGAGCTCACTTCTTACAAGAACATTCCTTTTGGTGATCTCAGTCCAAAGGTTACATTGCTCTAAAGGAAAGTTACCGACCTTGTATAAACAGGAATTCAGGAGCATTGCGGTTATCGTCCCTTCTCACAATTGTGATCACTAATATACCTTGGACTGCATCCCCAGGGAAAGACTAATCCATTCCACTATAGCTTAAGGACTGTGACAGTATCCAATAGACCATAGTAGGTATGAGTTTCATTTACATCTCATCCCTATACATCTACCCCATATTTGGGTACATCCATGCTACAGCTATACATATTCCTACTTGATCTCTGTGTTCCATTTACATCTGAGAGCAACCAGTCCTTAAAATCCTGATGTTTATATAGGATTTGTTTCAGTAAAGATATATCCCAGTACAAGACTGAAAAAGTCATATGGTGATTTTTTTTCACCTGACAACATAAATAATGCCCGTTGCTTTACACATAATTTTTAGTATTATATTTCCTCTTCTTGTTGAACACTGCCCGTCAAATTTCTTTTAAGCACTATGATACTATAAACAGGAATGCTACAGCTGTCTAAATGCAAAATACAGTCATCATTTTATTACAAGAAAATATTACTGGAGTGAAACATTCAGAATTTTTTCTGAGAAGCATTTTGTGCCAGAATAAATAACAGTTAGCAGTAGGAATCAGTAAGAAAATCACCACGTTTTCTTTCTTCACTGTAGGATATTACCAATTACACTTTACCTGTTTGGGCTACTCATGGTGTCAGGACCAAGCTGATAAAGCTCTCAGAATTGTTATTGCAGGCGGAATTCGGGTTCCACAAACAAATACAAAAATCACGTTTGCAGGGAGGTAAGCTGAATTCTTACCCCATTTAAAATCAAAAGTAGGATGGGAAATAAGAAAGGGTATATGACAAACATTGCTGCTGATTCCATAGTAGAATGGTGAAAAACGCCATTATCTGGATATACAAATGCCATTATGCTGGTGGTCAGCACTGAAGGATTTTGATTAACGGGGATAGAGATGGTGAGGATATTAATCATTAGTATCCTAATCTAACATTATAACGGAGGTATTGCTTAGATTACACTGTATTAGAAATTCAAAGTAATCTAAAGATTCTTGTTGAACTGAATCAAGTCTGAATTTAGTGTAAGCCACCATGAGTAACTTACTTTAAAAAATGGTATTTGTAGTAATGTCTAGAATGGTGACTTTGTTGCCTAATAGTCTTCATATTCCCCCACTGAGAGTCCTAAAGTGAGATTATTAAACTGCTTCTAAACCTTACTTTGCTCAGAAAACAGTGGCTGAAATTTGAAAATATTTTATACCTTTTAAATCACTCATTCTCCTCCATTCATCCCTTGTCATCTTCTGAGCCTCCTTTTTGTTTTACATGGACAGTGTACAGTCAGGATCTGAGGTACAAAGACAAATAAACATATAAGCATGAATCAATTCGTTGCATTTTTGAAGCTCCAATTTACAAAATTCAGCACAAAGTTCAGACCTCTGCCCTTGCTTTACTTACAATTGCTATTAAAAATGTGCCAGTGGCTAAAACCTAATTTTTTCTAATTCTGCTAGCCTGTACAGTTCTCCTTTTAGGATTTTAATTTCTCGAGATGCTAACCTTATATTAACATACTAGCACAGCCATTGATTTAATTCAAGTAGCTTGTCTTACAACTTTTCAGCAGTTAATGTTAACAAAATACAGACAACCACACAATTTATAAAGCCCCAGAGTCCAGAGGATATGCTCTTTCTTTTTTCTCTGGAAAGCAGGAAATCAATCAAGCTACACACACAGCAGGTTAGTATTCATTACTGTGCTCTTCTTGCACTGTTCTGCTGGCACAAAGTAGCTGTGAATCCACTGTTTGAAGCTGTTGAGGCTGTTAGGGATCCCCAAAACATTTTACACAAAAGTAAAATAGGCCCACTGTTCATTTGAAAGATACTGTCACTATTAATCAAGGCACTCTGCACAAATTACTGATTAAGTCAACTGAATAAATCTGGTGCATTTAGTAACAGATTGCTAACATGGCAAAAATCAATACAGATGTTAACACAAGCATCACTTTCATTGTCACTGCTTCCCCATTTTCTTTCAGGTATTCTTCTAAAAACTATTCTAAAGCACATCTCAGATGCTAGAAAGCCTTCACACCATCAAAAAATGGTTATGTATTCCACGGTGAGTGCTTTCTCTTTCTCTTGTGTTTCCTTTCTGCAGTTATTAAACGCAGTGAAAGCCATGAAATTTTATTTCCTTCATGAAATACAGCTACAAGCACTTCTTATTTGGTTAACCTTAAATATCTTTGGGTTTTTAAAATTTTTTAATGAACAAATAGTACTTTGAAACCTGAAGCATTCCATTTTCCACCTCATGTCACGATTTTTTCATTGTAATAATGTTTTGATTGAGCAGAGAACTGGAAAACCCATGCCTCATGTTTTATTAAACCTGGATCACAAACTTAATTTAAAACAAAATCTCCTTCTTCCTGTATCTCTGTCAAGTGCAAATAGGAAAAAGAAAAGAAAAAAATTAAGTTACAGTTATTTTAGAAGACCTTATGAAGGCAGTTACTCAATTGTGATCTTATACTTTTGTTTAGAATGTGCAAATGCTGTCATTGGAGGAGGAAATTTTTTGATTGCTTTCAGTAAAAATCTCCTGTTTCTAAACTGCAGTTATATCATGACCTATTGGGTCTATATCAGCTAAAGAGCTTGCTGATCTGATCTCAAATACTGTTTACTTAACAGACAAAACCACTAGTTTTTTTTAAAAGAAGTTTTAACAGCTCCTATTAACTTTGGTAAGAGCTGCAAGTGACTAAGACTTCTTAAATATTTACATATATGTATACTTTATACATGCAGCACCTCAGTTTATATAGCCATAAAGGGACAATATTTGCTCAACAGTGCAGAGGGTATGAATATTAATGAGGTCACACAAGTAATGTTAATGTTGCGTGGACAGATAATGCGCTGGAAATATTGTTAAATAATGGACTTATGCAATCATTTTCAATAGAGCTTTAATTAAAGGTTTCTTCTGTTCACAGCATGCAGCCACCATTGCTGCCTTACAGATGGCACTCAATGTCTTCAATGGGAAAATGCCTCCTTACAGTGCCTGCCATTTTTTTGAACTTTACCAGGAAAAAAATGGGCAAGTATCAGCAAGTTGTACTGCTAATATGTACTTTTTCTAAAAAGGAATTTTCTGATACCCCAGGCTAATTAAACTGGATACATGAGGTTCACTATTCAGGAAAATATTACACATTGATTTTAATTATTGTAATTGGTTTCAGTTTAGTAGTCAGTAGCAGAAGAAGCCTGAAAAACCATATATATATACATATATACATACAAGAGTTATGAGAGGTTTTACTCCATCCTTTTTATCTATTAAACTCCTTGACAAAGACAGCAAATTACATGCAAATTGGTGTTGATCCCCCATTGTATAAAAAGTTCTCTTCAGCATACTAATTGTATTAGTAAATCATAAACATATTAACCAGACAAATAAGCTGGCTAAAAGTCTGTCCCCAAGTACAATAACTGCAACATGGAAAGGCTGTGTGGTTTTGGATGCCTAATTTTGTTCTGATACTTCTGCATTTTGAAACAGGCAATACACCATAGAAATGTACTATCGGAATAATTCTTTGAGAGAGCCTCACCCGCTCACTCTCCCTGGCTGCAAATTTCGCTGTCCTCTGGAGAGATTTACGCATCTGGTCTCTCCCATCCTCGTACACTATTGGACAAGAGAGTGTAGAATGTAGGACATCAAAAGAGGTAAGCTAAGTGCTTTGGGCACATGTACCCAAAAGTAAAGTCAGGATTACATCTTGAGCCAACAGCTCATTTGAAGTGACAATCATTTTCATAAGGGTCGGGTCTGAAATGAAAAATACGCAGGTCTGGGAAAAGAGAATTGTACCCATGGCTGTCATTTCTACTCCATTAATACATTTATCTATTCCAGCCCAACTTTCTGATGAAATGAAATTAAGGCTGATCAGACTTTAGAGTACTGTTTTTCATGTGGGGTTTTTTGTTTTGTTTTGTTTTAGTGCTGTCAAAAGGACCTTTCAGTTACGGAAGAAGTGCATGTAAATGCGCTGACTTACAACAGCTACCTTATCTTCTCTAACTGCAGAATATTTGTCCAAGCTGACTAACAACAATTAACAATTATGCATTCTCTTGATTTTAGCAGGCATTCAGAGAGCAAAACAGATGAATATTGAATAGCATACCAGATTGGTACTTACCAGAATGTCAAATGTATACAAACACACATTGGCATACTAATACATTCCCTCATAGGTTGTCTGTATCACCATATTAGGACATTTAAATTTCCATTTTGACCATTGATGATATTTAGTTTTGCAGAATGAGGGAACAGGAAGGCAGAAAATGACATTGTCTGTCTTTTATCTAGCTCTATATTACTTAAGGGAAATGAAAAGGGTTGAAACCCCACTTTTTTGATGTTGAAATATTTTACCCAACATTAAAAAATCCCATATGGCTTTCTGAATCACCAATCTCAAGTAGAATTTGAATTGTCATAGATTATAAGAATGCAGACCAGCCAACTCACTTGGTGGAAAATAATTTCCTGTTAAATATCTTGAATCCATTAACAGAGTGGAGATAGTCCAGCCAGAATGAATGAAAAATTAGCAAGTAATGATTCACTAAAAAAATTTCTTCATTGTATTCATTGCTCACAAATTTTCAGGAAACATCAGGAACTTACCACATTTAATTGCAAAAGGTAATTTGGCAGAGGAAGGAGGAGGTTTGTGGGTGCTGAAAAGCTTTCAGCAATGAAATTTTCCAGCTTTCTGCAGCATTCTGTGAGAATCCTGCTTTTCTCACGCAAGCTATGAAAAACAGTGCTACGGTTTTCTAAATGGATTCTCTCTATCTGCACCTGCAGTTGTTATGTAGCTTTGTTATGATATTGACTAGAGAAATATTTTGAAATGAGTGTTGTGGGTTTAGCCAACCAGTACAGGAGGTGGATGATCGGTGACCAATGACCTCATGCCATCCAGGCAACCAGGGTATATAAACGGGTCTGTATAAGAATAAAGGCCCATGCCATTCCATTTGCTCCCTGGACTTGAACTCTCATGTCGTGATTTCTCTCCGGCCGCAGTACAACAGCGACAGAGGTTGTTTCTGATGAGGTTTATTTTCGGCCACACTACTAATACAGTCATAGAAGATAATGATAAATACTTCAAGTTTATACTGTGGTGCTTAGTAATCTAAGCTTTATGGAAATTAATCCCCCTCCTTCACAAAGCAAACTGTGCAACTGACCAGCTAAATAAATGAAAAAATTTATCATGTATCACCATTTTACAATAATAAAGACACAAATATTTAGCCTTTAACACAAAGGCTGTATTTCGTTTCAATCCTCAAATTTTGTTGAAGTAGAAGTTAGATGGTGTTCAGGCATTTTACACCAAATCCAGCATCACTGCTTTCATTAGCAATCCTGAGTGCTGAAAACACATATGGACCACATAAGAGGTTACAACAAAACCTGATACTCCAATAAAAATATTTTCCATATTGTCATATCAAAATTTGACACTTTCCACTATTTTATCGTCGTTCAGAATGGACCTGTTGGGGCCAGATCCTAATTTTTTTGACTAATTTTGGAAACATTAATTTCGCTTTCCTGCAGGCAGTTTTAAACTCTCTGCTGTACCTGGGTGGCCCTTGGGAAAAGGCCAAGGTACGCTGATCCACAGGCTGCATAATGCAGCACGCTGACAGACTGCCCTGTGCTAAACCACTGTGCACTGCCAATTCTCAATGGATGCAGACAGCCTGGAACAGCTGACTTCTAACACCAGGAAGCTAAGTTGAGGAGAAGAGTGATGCAAAGAATTTACAGGTCACAATAACACTTGACATACACAGCTGCAAAATCCCTGATTTAAGCTGTTTCCAACTTCGTGAAAAATCATCTCAACTATTGTTCTTTGCTGATGCATATGTTATTAATTTGATTATACATGCGTGAGAGCATTTTATGAAGTCCATAAATGTGATTTTTTGAAAAATAAAATCCAGGAATGTGACCAAGCTCAAAAGTGTAGTTTATATAGACAGCTATTCTACAGGGAGACACCAGGTCGCAAACATACAGATGTTTCCATAAAAAGCTTAATTGAAGTTTTATAGAGAGGATTTATGACCCCACTACAAGGAAATAAAGGGGTTAGGCAAGTATTATTATTACACGTCACACAATACACTGGCAGTATTTGAGGGTGGTTTAAATCAGATTTAAGTTCCTCCACATCTCAATGACAATAGGGTGGAACATAGGAAATGAATAAAGCTCAGCATATTTGGGACGAAGGTAAAACTGGGAGCTCTCCCTGTGCTCTTTTTGCTGCTCAGGAAGATTTCAGCATAGATTGACTCAATGTTTCAACAGACTTTTCCTAACGCCGTCAAAACGGGAGCAAATGTGTTAACTCCTCTCCACTTTGAACTGCTTTCTTATTGAGGTACTATTGACAGATTTTTGGAGAATGCCATATGCTAGGAATGCATCTCTCTTTTTGTCTTACCTTTAGGTGTTTGCTCCATTATCTTCAGTGAGATTCGCTTTATGAAAGGACTCTTCCCACACTGTGATGTGACTGTGGTCCAACATTTCTCATTAAATGCCGTCAGCATGACCGACTGAGTTTCCTGATCTCTATCAAAAGAAAACAGTACTACAAACAAAAATTATAGAAAGCAGGGACTTATCCTTCATGAATATTTGCTTTACTTTGTCATCTGGTAAAACCCAAGTGCAATATGAAACCAGAGGAATTTTTCAAGACCTATTCTTTCCAAAGGGACTTTGTCAGAAGTAATTCAACTATGTAATCATAGAGTGTTTTGAAGACCTATAGCCTTGATTTACAGCAAAATTGGAAAATACCTCTGAAGGAGTGTTGTCCTGTTTTGAAGAATGAGACAAGAACTTCCAGAATGGGTGACAGAAGCAATATTTCAAACAGACGCCCTAAAAGGAGGAGTCATTCCATTGTCCTTAGACTTTATTTTATTCAAGAAGTAATTAATCATTTTACACAAACGGATCTCAGAAGCCACAAGAATTAGGATAAGGTTTGCTTATTTACCTAAGAGATGCCTTTCTTCTTCTTTTCTCTGCCTTTCACAAGCACAAATACCCCATCTCTATATAGAAAGAAGATGAGACTTACAGAAAACTTGGACTGTGAATCTAGACCTAAAAGGAGCCTACAAACAGCCAGGCTAGCTACCATGAAGACCTAGCAACAACTGGTTGACCTAACAAGGCTTTCAGATATTCTTTCCAAAAGGACAGCAAGGCCAAGTGTTAATTTTGGAAGAAAAATAGTTTTTGTTTCAAATACCTTTTCTAACACCTTCCTTTTGTTATGCTATCTTGACTGCATACACTGATCTGATCATATAAAGTCCGTGCTCCTGGGAAATCTCTAAGTAGATGCTGTTCTTGACATGAACAAGAAAACAGCAATACAAAATTAAAAAATTCAGAGCTGCATGCTCATTAGAACATGCAGAACATGTTGGGCAATCCTTCACTAGTTATGTTTTCTAATATTGCTATTGCAAAAGCATCTTGTGTTCTTACTATGAAAGCCGGATCAGAACAATCAGATGTGACTAACTTCTGAAAACGGTGGACATGTCTTTGCTTGAAGAACTAGGATTTCTTATTTTTTATTTTCTTACAGTGGATAGAAGCTTTTGTCAACAGTCTTATTGCCCCCAGGTCATTTCAAAGAGAACCAGAGTAATAGTTGAGATGAAGAAAATTTTGCCATTCTGGCTCCCTTTCCTCAGACCAGGCTTTTAAAATGGATGTTAAGCCTATGAAAAGTATATTCTTTACAGCATAAGCAGACAATTGCCACTCCACAAGCTACAAATTAAGCAAAATAATAAAAAGATCCCTTTTCCTTCCAACAAGAATCTAAGTTTCAGAATTCTCACTGTAAAAGCCTATTCTCTTCTCATCAGGTTCCAAGCAACAACTTCTATGCTTCCTAAGCCACCATCAGGAAAGCTGTAGTTAGATTTCTAGTCAAAAAATGCAACTCCTTTTACCATAGCATCCAAACAATGGTAAAACTGTTTTCTGACAACATGAGACAACCAATTCTATCCGCTTCTTAATGCAAATAAGCTTGTTTATTGTGTATTATCTTAATGTCCCGTAATGGACACCGGAAGAAAGTTTTCCTAGGTCTGGCAGCCCTCACAGGAAAGTTAGTGCAAGCTCTTTAAGTTATTCATCTCAAAACCACACTGATCATCACACTTCCTTTACTAAGAAGTAATTTTAAAAAACCTGCTAGATGAAAGCAAATAGAAAGGAAAAGCCAAGACTCCATCTTTATCTGTGTTAGACTTCTAACAGATTGTAGCTTTGGCTGTCAAAACCAAATTTCTAGGCACTTTCTCTTCTCAACCTGTTCCTGTTTCTTCTTTTTCTGAACTTGTGCCAATTTGTGGTGCTTGAGTTGCTTTTAATGTTTTGTTTGACAGATGTTTAGAAGTGAAAGTTTAAGAGCTATAAAGGGTGTTTCATGCTTCTCCCATCAAAAGTAAGGGTAACTTTTCTGTTGGTTTCCTAGACTGGACAAGGCTTACATACAAAATGTGATAGAGACTCGAGACATTCTTCATTATTCTCTTTAATCTCCAGTTCCCTCCTTCCTAAGCCAAATCTATGTCTCAAAAACTTTCAGAACCACATGAAGACCCTTTGTCCCACAGATTTGTCTGGCATGGGGGATCATGGACCTGGATGGACCCTGGCATCAGCACTTCAGCTCAGTTATGGAACTGCATCCTGTGTGAGGTCACTGCTTACACTACAACAATGTAAGGTCCCTCTTTTCCATCACGTGTTCAGACAATATCTTCTTCCATGCTACATGCCCCAGTGTGTATATACCTTGAATAATCTGATTTCTGCTGAGCAAAAATAAATTTCAAATTTAATTCACAAATTAAGACTTTTCTAAATTATTTTATTTCCCCTATCCCTATTGAACAGAAACCTCATCATGCACATTCTTTGTCATGTTTGCTGTTCTTAAGACTATCACTGTAGAAACACAGAAAGGAAGATTTCCTTTATACCTTGCTAACTCTGAGGGAAAATAAGCATCAGTGTTTATAAAGGCTGAAACATAAAGCCCAGATCTTATTGTAGGAATATAAATTGGGATGTCAGTGGATGAATAATAAACTGCTCTAAATTGTTTTCCTACAACTTCACCACCTGACTTCATTTAAAAATCTGTCCTACAGTCTTTTGCAGGCATGAAGTCATAAACAGGTTTGTTACAGTTCCTCTTAAAGAATACGTGAGTCAAAATGAGTAAAAATGCATACAGTTTGGCTTTGGAATTATTTAGATGATTTCTTTTTTCAAACATGTTGCAAAAGCAGGATCACCTGGATATGCAACTCCCTCTCTTCTTTCACAAACAATGTTTAGACAGACCAGTCATATTTTAAAGAAGACTTGCTAATAATAAAATAACCTGAATAGTCATAGATGCTGTAATATAGGTGTATATAACTTGTGATCACTATTTTTACTTTCATATGCTGAAGCAGTGTCAGCAAAATGGGGAATGAACAACAGAAAAGCAACAGTAATTTTGTGCTGCCTGGGAAAGGTGGCACTGGACAGCCTGAACTATCATTTTCATTCATTTCATCACCTTGTTTTCTCTTTGGGTTATTTACTGAGCAGACTGACTATCAAAAATTAATGAAAGAAAAAAAACCCAAATAATCCAAACTCTGCATAATTCAGATCAAATTAATCAACTAATTTAGATTTGTTTCATGGTAGTACTAGAAGTAGGTTTTCCTTCTTTTTATTTAATGTTTATAGTACTCATCCAAGATGTGGCAGACACAAGTTCAAATCTCTCCTTTCGCAAAACTATTTGACTCCACCTCTTCCAGAAAATAAAATCATCACCAAACTGCAGAGTTTCACAGGGGAAAGAGAAGAGGAATAGTGCTTTCTGTCTCTTTCTTATTTGCTGTTTTTTGCAAAAACCTGCAAATTAGGTTTCCTGTGTCTCTGGCAAACATCTTAATCTCATAAGACCAAAGTGTCTGTAACCAGGTGCATATTACAAACTTGGGCCAACTAAGAAATTATTAGAAGACAGTGAATAGACATTTTCTTCTCCCCACCTGCCTTAGATTAGTAACTTTGGGTTTAGGGCATTTTTTCCTGTAGTGTAAGATACAGGTTTATATTCTGTCAGCAGTATAAGTAAGTGAATACCTGCTTTGTCACAAATTAACTCCTTTGTCCCTTCCCACTCCCCACAATTGGGTAAAAACACCCCAACACAGGACTGCAAGACAGTCTTGTTTTTCTCATGCTTCAAAATAGTGCTTGGAAAATGTGTCACTTTGTTTACTGCAACCAAATTTTTTCTTTTCTTTCCTTTTTCTGCTCAAAAAAAGCTTGAAAAAGAAAAAAGACTGGAGAAAAAGCCAAACTATGCTAAGTGCTAATCTGCACATGCAGTGAGTAACAGGACCTGAGCTGTTTCCCTGTGTGAGCAGCCTGGTCCATGAGTGCTGGCAGCAGTTTCATACCTGGTGCCTTGACTGCAGTGACTTCCACCCGTTCAGGGTGTAAGTTGTACTCCATCAGCAGTGGTTACCTCAGGTAACCCTTGTGTACAACTAAGCACAGGCTCTTTTGCAACCAGGACACTTCAAAGCAAACCAAGCTATGCTTCAGCAAGCCTTTAAGATAGGTATGTGCACTTAAAATGGATAATTGTGTTTACGTTAATTCTACTTAATGCCATAATGTCATAATCAGAACTCATGACAATAAGCCAAATTAACATAAATGTGATTTAAATTGTTTAGGTTCACTTGCATTACAATGCTTTGACAACTGCAAATAGATTAAGAAGGATTTTTTTTTACTATTATTTTGAAGCAGCTTTTCCTGAAAAGTGCCAAGATTTAGTTGCTGCAGAATATGACAAGTTTATAGCTGCCAAATGCCCAGTAGAAATGGAGATAATTCCAGACAGGCAAGGAAATTTCCAAATTAAATACATGCTACCAACGTTCTTACAGATTGCATACAGGATTCCTACATGACCCTATCTTAACCAGTATGGCACACGAATGGGGATATTTTTCCATTTTGGAATGTGTACTTAAGTGTACATTTACTTAAGTTGTTGTGGTACCTATCCTTTTGAACATAAAATACTCTCTCTAGCAAAGTATACATGCCAAAGGAAAGAGTGAAGCCACAGAAATCACTACTAATCATCATATGCTTGGTCTCCTGTTGAAGTATCATTTTTTAAGAGACATTAGTAAAGATCTTCTATAAAATGTGGTTGTTATATATTTTCAAACATTCTTGAATGATGCCATCAAGAGTACCATCCCCCCGCACAAAAAAATTGAGTTCCGGTCCTAAATTGAAGTCATTATAATGGTTCCATAACAGTGAGACTACGGCAGTCATAGTCACCCATCAGTGAAACACAATAAACCAGCATATCTTACAAAAACTAGTCAGTTATGAATTTCATGATAAGGTCTCAAGAAGTACAAGAAAAGATTCCGAGAGCCAACAGTGCTCTCGGAAATATCTTAGGAACCACCCATTACACAGATTAAAAAAGCAGGACATCCATTCTTGATTTTTGAGGCATATTGAAGTATTCTAAAGAAAGTATATTTTATGACCTGCACTCTTAAATAATGGAGGAAGATGATCAGTTCTTGTTTGTTTCCAGAAAGACAACATATTATATATTGAAGAAGTATAGATTACTCTCATACACCTTCTGCATAGGCAAAAATCACACCAGGAGAGATCAAAAAGGAGGGTGGGGACATAACAGTGGAGGAAGAAAGAAGTTCAACTGCTGAAAACTGGGAATGGACTGAGAAGACAGACAGGAAAGTCTGGGAGCTGTGGTACTCCTCCCTTCCAGACCCATCCATCAGGCAAAGTGGATACATAAGGACATTCACACAACGCAGAGGAGAGAACATCTGAGGCTTAATGGGCTTCAGGGCCCTAAAGATGGAATTTATGGTAAATGGTAAAATACCTGTTGTAGAAAATACTGCTGCAGAGAGCTCAGCGGAGGACCCTGAGACAGGTTTGGGTATGACAGGAATGGAACAACAATACACAAAGGACCTAAAGTTTTAGCATTAAAGAAGTCTGGTTATAGATCTCTGCAAACGAATTCATTTACTCACAAAATGCTTATGAAATCAAGTCTACAAGTGTAATTATTCTTATTTTATAGAGAGGAAGTCAGCAGAGGCAAGCTGAGCAACCTTCTCAAAGCCAGTGAGCTACCGTCAGAAAGAGTGCTCTTAATCAGTAACAATAAAAATGTGAGCTCCAGGGCTTGTTCACAGGAACTTTTTTAGAGATTGGAGGCCAAAAAAGATAAACAGTTCCAAACAGGAAGTAAAGGAATACTCCAAGGAAAAAGAAAAATAACACACAAATTGAAGAGCAAATAACTGCCCAGCAAGGGTCTTAAAGAGCATACCTGTCACAAGATTTATTCAAGTATTTTATCTGAGGGACTGGCAATTTTAACCCACATGAAATGTTGTTTTAAATAATTATTCTGATTTCACAGTGATAATGTGGAAGAGGGAAAAAAAATGAGGGGAAGGAAGCTGAAAAGCGGACTAGCAGAGCAGCAAAGAGAAACAGTATTGCCTAGCTCTTGGTTCTGAGCTCATCCTCATGGCCATGCTATAGTTTGGAAAAATTCCAAGCACTGAGAAGTCGAAACAGAACAGGTAGGTTGAAACATTAGTAATGCTTAGCAATTTCTTTGTATTTTAACTTCATCCTTACACCCCAAAAGAGAAAAATATTACAGGAAAAAAAGGAACTGAATTATGATTTGATTAAAAAGAATGTAAACAGTAATTTGAAAACAAAGGGCGATGCAATTTGTTGCGTAGTCACACAACATTCCTCTTGGATTTGAAATGCACTGGCAGCAGTTCCACCCCTTCTGAAAGTACAGCCTGACGTCTCGCAGTTCAGCCTGAGCAGCTGCTGGAGCTACAAAGACTTTTTTCCTCTTCTGTCAGGATGGGTGTGATATGGCTTCCCAACCCATCTAGGATCCTGTGTTTTTCTTCTCATATTATTCTCATTCTGCTTCAACAGACTACTGCAGCACGAGAACTGAAGTTTGTGGTTGTAGTAAGTAGATTTGTTCTCTATTTTGTTGTGGGGAATACAGGGACAGAATTACATGTCTGTTGAATCAGACAAGGTTTGCAGTTGCTTTGCCTGTCTTCAAACTTAGAAATAACTACTGCTGCCTTTTTGCTTTTTAAAAAAAGATAAAAATGTCTCTAGTTATTAGAATTTTCATCTCCTAAGCTACAGTTATTATTTCAAGATAACTGACTTTGTGGTAGGTGCACAGTGCAGAGGAGTTAAGAGATGCAAAGTCTACATTTACCTATTCTTCCTTAGTTTAAGCTGACACTACAATGCATAATGTGAGAGCTGGTGATTATGGACTACCTCTTCTATTCTTGGAAGCTGAAGCTTATGATGTTACAGAAGTTACCACACAAAAACACACATACACATAAAAAAAATTCCATTTCACAATAACTGAATTGTCACAGCAGTACACTGAGAAACAGAAATAGATAGGCATTTTTATGTAGAGATTTGAGACGTGTTGCATGAACTTCAGTTAGGCTGAAAATAGACTTTAATAATTCTTTTGCTGGGCCATTTCTTATTTCAAAGTAGCTAAACACTACTTCAATGCCACTTTCCCAAATACCTCTAGAAAAAGAGAAATTAATTCAATGTAATACTTTGGATTATGAAGGTTGAACCACAGTCCTTCTCATGCTTTTTTTTTAATAAAAGATAAAATGATAAAGAACAGTTAGCCCAAAGGAATATGTTCTATACAGACTTGAGGTGATTGGAATAAATTTTTATAAATCTGCAATTGAAGATCTTCTCCTTCTCCTTTCTCTGAGACATTATGTGTGCATACAGGTAAGAGGCAGAAGTACTGTGTCCCAAACATATAATCTGACTCTAGAGGAAGTATTTCATGTACAGTTGTCCATTGGCTGCATTGTAGACGCACAGCTTGGAGGGAGGCCAGAGTGCACAGGAAAAACCAGTTCCTACTCCTGCTGAGACACCACACATAGCAGGGACCCAATGCTAATTCCAGTAACATTCTGTATATAGAAGTATACTTAATGTTGTTTCAATGATAACAGGGAGAAATGGACACACAGATGAAAACAGGTGGATAGCAAGCCTTGGAGCATTAACTCCTTGAAAGGAATGAGATTTTTATTGAATTGTAGCTGTTACTGTGTTTTGACAATGTCGTGGTTTTGCAGAGAGTTACTGGAAATGCCTATCATTATGGAGATAGAGGCTTATCCAAAATCATCTGCTTACTATAACTGTGCAGCCACCTAAAAAAACCCCAACAATTTCTAAGGTAGCATGTCACAATAAACATGAAAATAGAAGATAAATTTCATTTAACCTGTTTTTAATCCTGTTACTTTTAATCCTTTAAATCCTGTTACTTTTGCTTAGGCTGATCAATCACCTAAAAAGTTACAATAGGTTTAATCTTATCACAGTATACATTTTTTTTCTCAAGGCATGGTTTATGTATGCTCTATTGGGTTTTGCCTTCTGAACTCATTGATTGAATTTTCATAGGAACAGAATTGCTACCATAAATAGGATAGGAACTGACCCAAGAACATATCACTGATATAATGGGATATAATGAGGGTATGGCTACAGTCAAGGTAAGTCTAAAAGGCATCTTTCTGAGATAATTGAACAGCCATTCTCCAGCTGTTCTATGTAAGTTACTACATTTTCACCTGGGAGTATTACTGCATTGTGAAAATTGTCACAATGACTTTTTAAAACTTTCTTAGCAGAACTGCACAATATAAAACACATCTGCAGAGGAGAAGAAACAGATAAATGTTCACTTTTGCTCACTTCAGTTGTGCTGTGCCTGGGAAACTGTCTCACTCTCCCCTCACAACTTCCAACTTTGTTCTCACTCTGTGCATTTTGATTATTGGCCACAAGTCCTTTTGTCTGAAAAGCTCTAATTCAAGCCAATTTGTCGAAAGGCTTTTTAAATTTCCTTGTTTACATGTAAACACTAGCCTTCACCATAACTCTTTTGCACTGAATTTAAGATTAAAGGCAGAATTTAAATTTAAAGAACTTTAGGACAATCAGGCACCCAAGTAGAAATGAAATACTGATTCATTGCCTCTGTTTAAAGAAGTCCTGCCCTGTAACTTCTGCCTCTACACACACACACATATTTCACCTGTCATTTATACAAAGAGGTATGGTTTCTGAGGAACTGTGATTTCATCATGTCTTTCTTCTTGCAACTCAGGATAGGAAGCGTTGACTGAGCGTTATCTCTGAGCGTGATTTGTCTAATCAAGCCAAGCCATCTGAAACTTTGACTAAACATGCTCAGTATTTCTACATCTCTGGTTTCCCTGAACTGGTAGCATGATGGTTCCACTTGATTTTTGTTTCTTCATTCCTATTGCTGGCTTCAAAGTAAGAAATCTTTTTGTTTGAAGTTAAGTCTGCTCATAAAAGTGTCTGCAAGAGGCTCACTATTACTCAGAGACAGATACTGCACTGTACGTCATGGCATTTCTAAAGAAAGATGTTATGTATATATGTGTATACTACAAATGCCATATTCTCAGTTCACCCTCTCCCCTGCACCACCAGTTTGTCTCCGATACGATTTTTCACCCAACAAAAATGGAAGCAAATGCTGGCCAAAGTCTGAGTCATTTGACCATTCTCATATGAAGTGATCACACTCACAAAGTTACCAAGAGTGAATGGATGAACCCAGACACCAAATCAGGTTCAAGCTGTAGCAGAGTGGAATGGATTTGGTAATTATCCACCTATTGCTTTTGAGAACTGAGGCAAAGCACTTCAAAAAGGAGTGCCCAAATTAATATACCAAACAGATCTGCTTTGCTCTTCTTGTGTACATTCCCCCTAACCTCTCTTCTTTCTTGATTTCTGGTGTCTTTTCACCTTTTATCATGCTTCCTTTCTCCTTTTCTCTCATTCTGCCATGTTCTGTGTCTTCTGAAAGGTCTGGAAGGCAATCTGTAGGCCAGGAGTAAAAAATGCTGCAGCACACGTATTTTTAAATTAATTTGAATCAACTCATTTTAAACAAAGTTGAAATTATGAGTGTTCAGAAACACTTATTGATGAGTAAGGCAAGATCTGTAGGGATGCACTTTCTTTTCCTATCAGGTATTCTAATGAAAAACAGAGTTTCAAATTTTTTTAAAAGTCTCCTAAGACGTAGCTATGAGTGAACAAGTTAGTCTTTTAGGTTAAGTGGTTATTCATATGGTCATTGTTTCATTTGCAACTGCAGCTGAAGCAAGGTCATTTTCAGAAGTACCAAGGAGATTTGAGCACATACAAAAATCAGTTGGCTAAGAAGCTTTGTCCCTCAATTCCTAAAAACAGGGTTCTGCTTTTTAAAGTGTTTGTTCCCTTCTTGCTGCTCCAGCTTAGTGTTCATATCATATTTATGTGACACCTTGCAATGAAGGTGCAGAAATATGAACAAGGAGCTGAACACTCCTATTTTGTGTGGACTTAAAGAAACTGTGCTTCTTTTTAGAAGAACACACCCTCCACTCCTTCAATTTCTTAAGGTTACAAAGAAATAAAATACTATTATTTATATCTCCTGCTCATATATTCAATACATCTTTTGATCTTGATCTTTTTGCACATTGACCTCTAGTCAGGTAAAATGCTACTCTGTTCTGGCTTATTGAAAGCTTTTAGGGGTTGATTTGTGACTGTTGTGACACGCTAAGGGTGATGTCATACTTTAAACATAAAACATCACAAACCAGTATTTAAAATCTGACACATTGTCAGTAATTTTTAATAATAAAAAGTGCATATTTGTTGGCCAAGTGTGGATCTATTGTTAAATACTGCCTAAAATATACATAACAAATAGTCATTTAAACATGTCAGTCAGTTTGAGCAGCTGTCAGTTACCCATAGAAATGCTTTTCTGTGATGTTGGATAATTTAACAAGAGAGAATGCAGCTATATTGCAATTGGGAATTTAACCTTCATTCTTCACATAAGCACCAGCTTGTCCAGAAAAACTAATGAATCCTACCTGACACCTGTGTATGTCAGCATAAGGAAATGAGCAGCAGTACAAAAGTCCTTCGCACTCATTTTTCTTGCACAAAACTGAATCAGCCACCAGACAGTGTAGCTCTTTACTTATTCTCCTGCTGACTATAGGTGCACTGAGAAATTGTTATAAAGAACCAACTGAGATTCCAAATTAGTAAGAAAACAGATTTAAAGAGAATTAAGAATTGCATAGAGAAGGAAAAAAAAAACCCAAACAACAAACTTGATGATGAGGGTGAAAAACCCGCCTTGATTTGCTGCAAAATATTCATTTCGGGTTGGTGACATCATCAGTGAAATTCAACTAAAAAAACAAAAAGCATAATAAGCAGTCTTCTACATGGTGCTAATGGTAACTTATACTGTAGCAAACTTTGTTGTCTATTGTAGAAAACGAACAGAGGGAGAAATCTAATTATATTTGCCTTTAATGGATAGTATTTTCCATCTCTGAAGTACCTGCTCTAGCACAGGTTTGTGCACATTAATAGAGAAGGCTGACAGAAAAGGTGTGTGCTGTAATTAAAACATTAAGTGACACCGCTGGTGTTTACTTTGAAAAATATAAACATGAAACACCTCCCAGTGGGAGTGGCAAACTAACTAGAGTGTACAACCCTCTCTGATGTCTGGGCAAGAATGATGTGGCTTAATGAGGCAATGGAGAGTATTAATTCTAAACAAGTTATATACCACCGAGGTTTTAAGGAATGAATGTAATTTTATTAACAAATGCTGCTACATTGTCATTTTATTGTGCTAAGTCAGGAATGAAGTTGATGATGGGAACATTGATAAGCAAAGGTAACTTTTCCAAAAGTTTGGATCAACATCCTGGCAGCTTGTCTGGAGCCCTGTAAATTTGTATTCCAGCATTTCCTTTCATGTGAAACTTTTGTGGATTTAATTTTTCTAAGCCCACACATCATACACTTAGGGGGAATAATTCAGTTTTTCAGTACCATTCAATCTAGGGTTGCCATTTTCTTTGTATGCTGGAATAAAAACACAGAAATGTTCATTTAATTTTTTTGTTTAAAAATAATATGATTGAATGCATCACACTAATATTGACCATGCTGGAGTGTCCAGGATAGTAAAGCAACCAAACTCTTTGCTCTCACTGAATTTGATAGAACTTGATAGAAATAAAATCCTACAGACTTTCAAAAACATTTTTATACATGTATGTAGAAGTATTAACAATGTAAGTATTAATTAAGCTAACAGTGTGCATGTTTATACTCTTTCATCTTTATATTTTAGGATGATTGAGAAATTGAGCATAAGATCCATGCGTACATAGCATTACTTTTAAAGATACTGCTATGAAAAAAAACACTTACCAGAAAATTTCAAATGCCTATGACAAAGTAATGAAATACTAATCTAAACACACCAGCAACTGGTTTAATATTCAGAAGTGCTGAGTTTCCAAAATTCAGTCAGATTTCCTGTCTAGATGCCTAGCAGTGAACACAATCCCAACATCAACACCTTGGGTGATTAATAATATGTTCTAGGAGGAAGAATCACCAGTCTTATGCCCACTTAATTCCTATATAATTATACATATTCTTGAATGTAAAGAATGTATTCACATCCTACTTGACCAGGTTTCTGCAGACTCTCCAATGTTTTCACTTGAAAAATTACACTGGAAGTATAATGTATGCTTGACTTCTAGTTAGATAAGAAAGGATTGTTAAAAGTAATGAACTCAAGGGGTTTTTGCTGGTTACATTGTTAGGTTTTCCGACATGGTGACCGAACACCAATTGTAAACTTTCCAACTGATCTACACAAAGAAAGTGAATGGCCACAGGGATTTGGACAACTCACCAAGGTATGTTGACTTTTTTAGAAGAACTTACAAATGCTACTAAAAGAGGAAGTGGGGAGATGGTTTTTTTTTGTGTGTGCCACTAAATCATTTGCAAATCCCAAGTTCTAATAGTTGCTATTAGCAAATACCAAACCCAGTAATTCATAAACATTTTTGCAATGTTACTAATTCAGCTATTGTTGAATTGAAATCTAGTTCATCATAACTTTATAACTACCTTCCTAAAAGCAACAACTTCTTGATAGTGTGTCTGCATTCAAATAAATGGCAAGTTTAAACACTGTACTGTTAACATTGATGAAGTTCTGATGACCATTAAGCACTGAGCCCTGTGACAGAGCAAAGGCATGACAACTGCCCCCCAAGTCAAGTGAGGAGTCCACACCTCATCACTGGACTGACAACCACCAATTCACAGAACAAGAGAAGACTCGCAGGAGAAGGTTGCTTCTGGGGACAATGCGTCTTCCAACAAGGCCACTTGCTGTCCAGAGTTTCACTAGGATGCACTGAACCTATTTGTTGCTCTGGCATTTTAACATCAAGCCTTAGCTCTTTGACTGTATTTGACATACGAAGCTCTGGAGCATAAAGAAGCCAATGCATTTCCTAATAACACTTTGTCATGCTGCAGAAGTATGAAACAGAGACAGTTCACTGTTTAATGTTCGAAGGGAGGCTTGAAGGATCTGTAAAATTCAGTCACTGAAACAGTGCATTACTATCTTAGGTACGTAGCTGATGTAGTAAGAAGTTGTTCCTGCTTTGGCATTGACTTTTTTGAGAGCTTTTTGCTATTTTGCTATCTTTTTAGAAACAGTAGTAAGAATGTACTTCTCTGACAGGTAGCAGTTAAAAAAGTTCAGCTCAAGCTTTAGAAATTAGTAACAGAAAAGACAGTGTGCAACCTCAGACCACTGCAGGTACACCAAGGCAAAGACAGAAGAATGGTACTTAAGGCATGAAATGTAAGCCACAAATTTATAAGGTTGAACAAATAACAGCGCAATGACAATGATAAATACTAGGTTGTCAATCATCCTCTCTCAGCTGTCACTGAGTGACATGCATTGTAAAGGACAACATTGATCAGTGTCTACACATCTACAGCACCGTGGAAATAGTATTTGTATAGAATCAGGGGCATTGCCTTACTGTAGCAGATGTTGCAATCTTAGCATTTCAGAACACATAATTTCTTCATAGATATAAGTGAACATTCCTGTTAAAAATTCTAGATCACCTGAAACATACACAGTTGTTCTGGTTTTGGCTGAGAGAGAGCTGGTATGGGGCTCTGTTTTGGATTTTTGCTGAAAACAGTGCTGTTAATGCAGGGATGTTTTTGTTACTGCTGAGCAGGGCTTACACAGATTCAAGGGCTTTTCTGCTTCTTGTACCACGGTGAGTTACTCTGGGGGTGCACAAGAAGTAGGGAGGGGATACAGCTGGGACAGCTGATGTCCACTGGCCAAAGAGATATACTGTACCATATGGTGCCATGCTCAGCATATAAAACTTGGTGGAGAAGGAGGAAGGGGCAGACATTCATCTCGATGTCATTTGTTTTCCCAAGTAACTGTGATGGAGCCCTGCTTTCCTCGAGGCTTAACACCTGCCTGTCCATGGGAAGTGGTGAATAAATTCCTTGTTCTGCTTTGCTTGCATGTTTGGCTTTTGCTTTGCATATCAAACTGTCTTTAAACTCTTGAGTTTTCCCACTTTCACTCTTCTGATCCTCTCCCTGATTTCACCAGAGGGGAGTGAATGAGCAGTTGTGTGGTGTTCGTTTGCCAGCTGGGGTTAAACCACAATAACAGTATGTTGTACAGTTAACAATCACTTAAAAGCTGATTGCTGAAGACAAAAAAAAAAAAAAAAGAAAAGACATTTCTACATTAAAAGCCTCCAGTCACCTTAATCTGGTAGTCACCCATATGCTTGCCTTACAGACTGGAATGCAGCAGCTATTTGAACTTGGACAGTACATGAGGAAACGCTATTCCAGCTTCTTGAACAGCACATACAACCGGCAAGAGGTATAGAGCAGATCTGTCTGGAGCACATTTCTTTGGCATAGCAGAACTATGGACTTATAAAAGCACATTATCATACTCATTTCATTAATGGAGAAATTAAGGTAATAGAAGAACATTTTTGAAAGTCAGACAAGTTAAAAACAGAATAAAGTGTAACTTTCAGCTCTTACATTCTGTTTGGGTCTTTCACAGACTAATTTTCCCACACTGAGCAGCTCCACACCACCAAATGAGTTGGGAATTTACACAGTGACCCATTATTGTTTTACCCTGTTGAAAGATAAATGCCTATCCAGTGATGTGATGGGCCATGCTTACATACTTCATCCTGTAAAAGAGAGGTCTAACAGCGGTTTGGACATGATTATCATACCCTAAAGATCCATCATGGGGAAGACACCACTAACATTTTGATCTATATAGGAGGGATGCATTAGGGGAAGGTATGAAAGACCTTTGCTATGCTTCCAAGAGATGTTAATGTTTTTAAGTTCCTTAACATTCCTGAGGTATCACTGATAGAGCATAGAATCATTTAGGTGGGAAAAGACCTTTATGAATTTCAAGTCCAACTGTTAACCTGTCCACCACTAAATCATGTCCCCATGTCTACATGTATCAATGTTTTTCTGAATCTCAAAAGATAGAGAACTTCCTTCTTTGAAATCACACTTTCTTATTCTTTCAGTTCAGTCTGAGGGTTAGATTCCAAATTAAAAGATGCCTTGGCAATTCCATTCATGAAACTGAAGTAGGGCCCTGGAAAGCTGAGTTATGGTTTCACGGTTTTGACTTTATGTAAACACATAAAACTGGAAACAAGAAGTCCGTATTGACAACCTGGGTAAAATTTCCTTATTATTACTACAGTTTCCATTTTATCTTTAATTCTTTGCCATTCTATTTTCAGTTTTACATCCAAAGCACAGATTATGATCGCACCATTATGAGTGCCCAGTCATACCTTTCTGGCCTCTTTCCACCAACTAGCAGCCAAATTTGGAACCCTGAACTTCTCTGGCAACCCATTCCAGTTCATATTTTTCAAAAATCAACAGAGCGGGTGAGTACTGGCTAGAAGCATTCTATAAAGTCTTAAACTTTCACAGAAGAAAAAAAACAGAAAAAAAAGGAAAATAGATAAAAAACATTTTTTATGCTTTTCGAGCTCAATATAATAGAAAATACCAAATGCAGCTACTGGCTGACAAGTATGTCGTAGGTCAACTGTAATAGCTACATGAAAATCCTCCTTCCATAGTTGCAGAATACGTGAATTGTCATGCACACTACCATTTTCTCCAAGGTCATTCCTTCTGACCAGAACACTTTTGGACAGT
Organism: Struthidea cinerea; assembly: GCA_013397865.1. Taxonomy (NCBI): domain Eukaryota; kingdom Metazoa; phylum Chordata; class Aves; order Passeriformes; family Corcoracidae; genus Struthidea; species Struthidea cinerea. Next base: position 1,505,476 of record VZTI01005775.1, on the reverse strand, counting down.
ATTCTAGGGAAGTTGCCCTAAATCTTTACAGGAAACAAGTGCTTTTCTAAACAACACTCAACTAGGCAGATCTTGTCTCTTTGGCAAGTTTGTTCCATAATTTATTCAAGGAATTGAATTTTCACCAGCCACTGTAATGACCTCAAAATTATTACCTTCCTATTCTGGTAGCATTTAGGCATTCTAATTACAGACAAGGGCTCTTTTATTCTCAGTGCTATAGAAACATTTAATGAAACCCTAGCACTTCTCTTGCAGATCATAAGAGTAGACCTACCCAAATAATAGGTCCTGTAGAAGAAGTTTTACTTCATGTAGCTCTCTCTGGCTGACTCAGATTTTAATTTCACTTGCTCGTGACAAGGACTGTGTAAGGAACAGTGTGTCCAACAGAAAGCCTCGTTTACTTCTGGCTTTGAGGACAGAAGCTGACTTTAAGGAAATTTGTACAAACCCCCTATTACATAACTGCCTGTCACCAACATCAGAGGATGGACACAGTCTTTAGCAGGCTGCTACACCCCTCCCCCTTTGATGTTCCTCCATTCTTGGCAACCATGCTTGAAAGCAGGTACAGAGAGAAAGGGTTTCCACAAACTGGATTAGGCAATGTGTGATGCAGCCAGAAACTTAACCTTGTTCCTCAACAGAAAAGAATGCTGTCACTGTTATTTAAATGTGGGACACCAGAGGAAATTCTTTCAGCAGAAGACCAAAACAGCATCAAAGTGATCAGAGCTTTGGCCATATAGTACCTCAAAGCCCTTAGGGGAATCACAGTGCAATGTAATAACCTGTTTGGGGAAGGCAAGCTCATTTGTAGGAGTCTCTAGTACCTCATCACTTCTGTGGCTGCTTCAGGAATGGCTATTGACGCTTCTCTCAAACACACCTCCGCAGCAACTCCAAATGCCTTTTATATATGCAAATCACCTGGAAAAAAACATTGTTCCCTTGTTAAACCAAGCAGATGCTTGAAGGTATTTTTGAGCCCCAAGCAACACAAAGTGGGAAACTGAAGCCAGGTATGGTCCTGTAAAAAACCATAATCACAGCTTATTTTTAAGACACTGACATCTATCAAGATTTGACAGGCAACCGTACTGAGTACTGCTTAATGAAGCCAAAGGGAGTGGCTTAATTAATAACACCTAGAGAGGGATAATTAAGACATACAGCAAGAGGAACATTGGTTATTGTGTAATTAAACAACATTCCCCAGTTTCATACTTCAACTTTGAGCCTTCGTCCTCCAGTGTGCTGCTGTTACAGAAAAATTACACCCTTGGAAATCTATCCAAGTGAAAGTGGGCTACAGTCAGTTGGTGGCTGCTGCCAACTTCACCTTGGAGACATGCTGGAAGTGCAGTCTGTTAATGTTATAGGATAATACTAGCGCTGGGTCAAAAATGCTCTAGTGTTGTGACATAAAGTGCTGAACCAGCACAAGCTTCTTTTGTTCATCACGGCTTTTCACTGGCACTTTATGCTGTATCAGGTATCATTTGTCTTTCTGCAATTGATATAAACCATACTTGCCAGAGCTCAGAGTTTGAAGGATGCATGTATTTACATGTTGTTCGGATCAAATACGTACTATCATGTGACCTTGTAATGCATACACTTGGAGTAATTAAAAGTGAACCATATCTCTAAAGAACAGAGCCCTTAGGCTGATAGCCTTTTGATTTTTCAGGAGCTCAGTTTATCTGTCACTCTTGTTCAAGTTCTGTCTATTAAGCGGTATTTAAAATGCTTACCAAAATGCACTGGTTATCTCCAAAGAGATGAGAGCTGGATGTGTTGATGCAGAAGCAATTCAGGTTCCAGGACCAGGTGAAGTTATATCTGGGGGGATTCAGAAAATGAGAGGGAAATTGTAGCTTTTTAAAATTTCTCATCATGGACCCTGACACATTAGTCAAAGCAATCCCCTGACAGATATGTGCAATTTCTTTTTGCCAAAATCAGTTAAATTGAGGGAAATCAAGCTATTATAGACACAAGCAGCCATGGAAAAGTCAAACTACCACAGTCTATCACCTATGTAAACTGAATTCATGATTAAGGTACCCAAACAAACAATTATTGAGTAGGTCTAGCACAGCCATGAATCTACGTAAAAATATTACACCATTAATCTCAGCAACAGAAAAAACAGAGGAGTGTTGATAATTTTAGAACTAAGTTTTGCTTTTCATGTTTCAGACGCTGAATTTTCCTCTGCCCAACTGTCCTCGTTTTGATGAACTTCAGCAAGAAACACAAACATCTAAAGAATTTCAAAATAGAATACAACCATACATGGTAAGAGAAAATAAAAAAAAAACAAAAACAAAACAAAACAACCCAAGATGTGAGAAAGAGGAAGGTAACTAAGTCGTAGAAGTTATGGAACTGCATTTTTATCTTTTGTTAAAATGCAAAAATAAATTGAAAGAAATTAAAACCCTGTTGAGGTTACATATTAGAGAAAGGTTCTTCACCCAGAGGGTGGTCAGGCACTGAACAGGCTCCCCAGGGAAGTGGTCACAGCACCAAGTCTGACAGAGTTCAAGAAGCATTTGGACAGTGCTGTCTAGCACATGGTGTGATTCTTAGGGATGTCATGTGCAGGGCCAGAGTTGGACTCAATGATCTTTGTAGGTCCCTTCAACTCAGCTTATTCTGTGATTCTGTGAAAATTCTGTGAAAAGGTCAGGTGTTAGTGAATCTATCTGCATGTATGAGTATTTGTAGTATACTCTTCACTTTTTCCCCACAGGATTTTTTACAGACAATGGCAGTTAACACAGGGCTTGAACTAAACCACCTTAAAATACTGGACAATTTCCAGCTCTGGAATACATATGATACTCTACATTGTGAGGTAATAAATCAATAGATGCCGGGGAAGAAAATAACTCCAATGTTGGGTTTCAATTAAACCATGGCAATGTGTTTTCACAGGAATGAGTTGTCTTCTCACCTCCATTTCCTTCTTTTCTTTTTCTTTCTTTTTTTTTTTTTTCTTAATTTCAATCTAAGTTATATTTTAGTGCTTTGGTAAAAGATAACTGCAAAACATGGCCTACACCTTGGGAGACTGTCATTTCCATTTCATGTTTTAAGCACTGTTACCATTCCCATTATTCCCTTTTCCCCCTTCCCAATATGCTGCTATAGAATTATTCAAGCATGCTGGCTATAATGTATTTGTGATTTTTAACAGAGAAATGATATTATTAGCTTTAAACTATCAACAGGTAAACATGAAAATACTTAATATTTTGAACACGAGAGATCATGAAAGATCATGATCTATCAGTTAAAAATTTTTGAGATGGTGATTGCTACCAGTTAAAAAAAGCCCAAACTGACCCCAAGTATGGGATAATTCCATTTGGCCCCAGTCACTACCAGCAGTGCACGAAGGCTTTTGAACACATCCTCTACAAACAGGTAATTAAACATAAGACACTGTCTCTGTTACATGACTGGAGAGTAACATGATACTTGTCTCTAGTTGCCCAGTGTTAGAACTGGCATGGGGACAACTGTATGGAAAGGCAGAGTAAATTAGATGTTTATACCCTGAAGACCCAGAGAAAGGAAGAGAAGAAGACATACGTCTGCAATATTTCCCACCAAAAACATGTATCTCTACAGCAAGAACACATTATAACTAGAAGGAATCACCTTCACACAGCTGCTTCTGCTCTGCCCATTCACCCACTTCAGGCTGATCCCCATCCCCACAGAATGTGTTTCAGGGCATGCTCCAGAGCAAAACCACACTGAGCAAAGAATTGCAGAACAGCCTCAGAAAGCCTAAACTTAGTAGTGTGAGGGTAGATGCTAGGATAATGGAAACCAGTGAATTAAAAACATTCTTTTGTTTTCCTTTATCACTAGGGTATCCACAATTACACTCTCCCTGTATGGGCCACCAAAGATGTAATCGACAAGATGGAAAAATTGGCAGAATTGTCCTTACTCTCGTTATTTGGGGTTTATAAAACAGAAGAGAAATCACGATTACAAGGAGGTAAATCAAAAAATGCATAGCTCTAAGAAAGGAGGAGATAATACGATAAAATGCAACATCCTGTCACTTTACTAATGCAGAATTATTTAAACAAACCCATGATTTGAAACTATGGACATTGGATGCAATATGAAGTAAATATGTGCTGAACATTGGCACGTGCATGGATAAGATACTGCAACAAGGTGTAAAAATTAATATCTTCAGTTTTTCCAGATTATTTAAGGGATTAGGACTTTAAGAAATATAGAAACCTAAGCGAATAAATCAGGCCCTCATGGTTATGATCATTACTTATCTTATAGTAGGTTAGATTAAGTTGTTTCTCCAGCATTTCTTCTAATTGTTTCCTGTTCTTTGCTTTTCCCTTTGATGTACTGGTTATTTATTGTGTCAAAACACTGGCAACACATTGGTAGCTCTCTGGGCGATATAAAGCTGCTCCAAAACAGTCTGATCAGAACAGAAGCTGAGAGATTCCAGTTATGTCTATACTGCAAGAACGACAAGAACTGGGACTACTGCTTAGTTCCAAAATGGGGGCACATAGACTGTGCTGCACCTTCTGACACCACTTCAGGACACAACCCAGGAATTTATCATATGATTCCCAGGTATCCATGAGTAGGAAATCAAAACAATTGAGCTTGAATATTTGCAGGCTGGAACATTTGAGGCTAGGCTTTCTAATGCACCTACTGTGCAACATAGATCTAGGTAAAAAATTATTAGCAGATCTGATGCCTTTTCCTGGTCTTAAAATCAAGAGTCAAACACGGTTAGAAGGGAAAAAGGGATTTTACCTCGGTATTTGTTTTAAGGATCCTTAGGTGCACTACGTCCAGGTCGAATGCACCTCAATGCACACCCCCAAAAGATCTGGTATAACATTATAGGTCTTACTCATTAGCATATCTATCAAAAATTCCCCAATGAGAGGCTTGAATGAGCCCCCTCCTCCCCAAGGAACCTTCCCCTGGATGGTTCTATCTTAGTTTACAAAATGTGTTCTGGAGAGGACCCTGGGGTCTGGGGCAGACTGATCCTTGGCTACGAAGCTTCTAAAAGGTTGAGTCTCCTACCAGAACAAACAAGTCCAAGAATGTAGGCAAAAAGCACTAAGAATACAGAAGTTGTAAAAAGGTGTAACAGGGGTAGAAAAGAAAAGGCAAAAAATCATCATGGCATCAGATCCAACACCTAGGCATACACATCACTGCTCAAGACATAGAGTAATTAGAGGCTCCAACCTGCAGTAAAGCCCACTAGCTGGCAGATGACCGTATCACATGGTCAGGACTATTTATCTAATGTCCACTGGCATACCAGTTACATCCTCTTTGCTTAGAATGATATAAACTGTGCTTCAGGGAATTCCTGCTGCCCTCACCCACTGGCTTTAGACTACGTTTGGTCTGGAGAAGAAGTACAAAAGAGCTTTGGAAAAAAATGAAGAATCAATAATGTGTAACTTGTTGGAAGTAAACAGTTAAAATACTTCTTTGACGTGTAGAGAGGAAGAGACCAGCACAGTTGTCATTATTTCAACACTACAAACAAACAAAAAAAGGATGGAGAGGAGATCTCAGCATAACAGAACAGGAAGTGTCATTATCCCCAGTTCTCAGGATGGTTCTAGATTATTTCCTGTGATCCTGCCTCTTCACTTGACCTGGATGATGAATCATATATTTTTCCTCTGTAATATCTTCTCTGTAGTTACAAAACTTTAGTAAACTAAAAAATGAGCATGAGGCCTGAGTAGATGTCTTATATTTGATACTCATAATGTTTTGTCTTTTTTGTTTCCATTCATACATTATACCTTCATTTTCCTCTTCCTTTGCTTCCATCTTTTTAAGGTGTCCTTGTGAATATTATTTTAAACAGTATTAAACAAGCTGCCAATTCTTCAAAACCAAGAAAAATGGAGGTCTACTCTGCAGTGAGTATTTTCATCTTTCATAAATCTTGCTGTGATTTTACCAGTAAAGTAAGTTAAATGAAAAAATAATATAATACAGTTTAATTCAGCTAACAAGATGAACACCAAGCAGTACAAGAACACAGTATAGGCATGGATCTCACCTCAGTTTTAGTTAAACTATATTTGGCAAAGAAAAATATGCATTTTATCATTCATTATTCCTACAACTTAATGGTGTAGTTTCTATTAGCTGCATCTTTCCTGAAGTGCTTCAAAGATACTGGCACATAACAGAACTTCAGCTGTGCCTCCAAACCTGTCTGTGGGTTCTTTTTTATTACTACTATTATTATTTCATTTATTTTAGAGGGTGAAGAGGGCCACTTTCATCAGGCCAAAATCCACTTAGCTCATTCATTATTCTGTCTCTAACAAGGGCCAAAGGCAGGGATGAATGTAAGAATAATGCCAGGAGAGAGTGATAAAACCTTCCAGCAATCTGTGTCTTAGGGACTTCCTGAGAAAGAATCTGTCTCTGTGTTTAGTATCTCTTGACAGACTGTCTTCAATCAACTTACCTAATCACTTTTTAAATGCATTTATACTTTTGGGTTCTGCAACATCCTGTGAAAATGACTTGTGTGCTAAAGATAAACACTTTATTCGTTTTTTTCTGGGTCACTCATGAATTTACTATTTTCTGTCATTCCTCTTCCAGATTTCCTTTTCCAAGACAGAGTCCTACCCTATTTAATCTTTTCTGATATAGAAACTACTCGATACCTCAAATCTTTCTCACTGTCCTTTCTACATGATTCTAGCGCTACCATGTTCTTTTTGAAAAGGAAAAAGCAGTGCATCCAGATTTTTCACTTCTGCTTTAATATCTTGAGTACAAGTTTACTGTTATTTTTGAAACTGATCAGCCTAAAAAATTCCAGAACCTGAATAATAATTAAACCATAGCTGCTAGACTATAGCATAAATAGGTCTAGCAGATATATATATATCTAAAGATGCTTGCAAAATTTATGCATCAAAGTGTTTGGACTTCCTGCCTTCAGCTCCTCTTCCTATGATCCCAGCAAGACGGGGATAACGGGTAGATGAAGAAACTGCAGGTGGGTGGGTAACTGATCCCATAAAAATAGAAGCCAAACTGAGATTTTGTTGTATGAGCCCAAACAGAAGGAACAATTGAAAAAATTCTGAAGTGGAAGCGAGGAGAATAGTCCTTGCACTCAACTATTTGTCTGGTATACCACCTGAAAAAAAGTACTTGTACCTTCACTTGAAATGCTGTAGAATATACTACCTTATACTGCCTTAATGTGACCTTGGAACAAAAAACACTACTGAAGGAAGGAAAAGAGAAAATGCACTGAAAAACTAGATTTATTACTCAGACCACATCTTGCTTTCCCTCAGTATCTGTCTCCAAAATCCTGCCAGATGGTGTCAGGCACATACTGCAGTAACTCTTTGAAAATGCCTCCTGCTGCCTGTAGTAATCAGTTAACATATTTTTCCCAATGGTGAATATACTGAACACATTTTTATGGTCAAATTTACACAGGTATTCTTTTATCTTGATTTCCACTTCCTCTCTACTCTTGTCTCATTACTCTGCGTGAATGCTAGTTGACTTAATTGACTGTAAAGGATGGATTTTTTTTCTCCAATAGCATGACACCACAGTTGGGGCCCTCCAGATTGCTCTCAATATTTTCAATGGAAAACTGCCACCATATGCTGCTTGCCAGTTTTTTGAACTCTACCAAGAAAGCAATGGGCAAGTATCTTCTTACCTATGCAAGAAAGAGTGTTTAGAATTTGCTATCCTCTTCCCCAAAACCATTTTTCTCTCAAATATTGTGAGGAGATACAATTTTGATTTAAATGAATACTTCACTGAGCAGCCCATAGGCACAAAGTTATATTAAAACTAGAGAAAATTACATTTTCTGGATGTGCATGTGTGCTATGAAAGACACGAAGAAGAGGTAAAACAAGCCTTATGAGAGGGAAGTAAATGGTAAAATAAGTTTTCCTGATTCTTCAGATGATAGCAAGAACATTTCCAAGACATAACTCCCACAATAAGCCAGTCGGCTTAGAAGAACCCAGTGCTGGTGCCATTCAAGGAGCCTTCAGAAGGAGCTTTTCAGCTGACTGGTGATCGGAGCAGTTAAATAACCAGCTTTGGCAAAGTGAGCTTTGCAGATGTCTTTCACAAAGCCTCCATTCTTGGAGAACATGTTGTCTCAAAGTAGGAAACCTTCTATTTAAGAACCTTTTTTAAAACACTTTTCAATGTTGTTAATCAGGCAATATAGCATCGAAATGCATTATCGGAATGACACTTCAAAGGATCCTTATCTCCTCACGTTGCCAGGGTGCACCTCTTCTTGTCCACTTGAGAAGTTTGCTGAACTAGTTTCTCCTGTGATTACAGAAAACTGGTCAAAAGAATGTGGAAAGAAAGACAAAATGAAAGGTAGTCTAACAGTTCTGTATTTTCCACATAAGACATTAGCAGATATTTTATCAGTGGCTCCAAACTTCCTACCTTTCACACAATCAACAGATTTCCCTTTAAGTGTGGGTCAGATTTACTATAGACAAGGAATGTCAGTAGAAATTAAATTAGCATATTCACAAAAGGAGCTGCCTAAAGGCCATGGCCAGAACTAGAACTCCACTTGTTGAAAATGTCTAAGAGAAGTATGGATGTGGGTGTTATACGAGTGTCCTGTGCATGTTGGATATATCAGACTTTCTTCAGATGCAAAGCAAAAATGGCTTGCAAATGCATGGTAAGATTTGTGCATCTGTATTCCTGCCACAAGTACTATGTACTGAGGATACCACTGTACTCAGCTGTACTGAGTGCAGCTGATCCATGCAAATATGGCGGCTATTTGCCTTGGACTACCAACAGCTGAGAGCTGATAACCTCTTCCTGCCTGAGTATTATTTCTGGGTGGGAGGAGAAGAGCAAGGCAATACATCTTACTTTTCAATAGTCCCGTTATTTCCCCTGTCCTGCATATATTCACCATTTTGCTGATCCCTGATGAAACTACTTTTTCTTTTTTCATTAACTACACATAGTCCCTCCTGCCCTATGGAAATCTGGGACTAAGATCTACCTATGCACAGGAAGCAATCTATAAATTTCCAGGACTGAAGTATATGTTGTTATGTTGCATATGTCAGCAAATGTGATCTTGCCAGAAATATTTCCATTGTACATAAATGTAATTAGACTGTTAGATTTGCATCTAAAATGGTATACGTGTATATCTTTCATTAACTCTCTTTTCATTTATTTTTTGTTCTTCACAGATATTTTTATTGGATTTAATGTTGCTGTTGGCTTGTTGTCCATTTTTAACCTTGTACTGCTCTACCTCCTTTATCATTATGGACGCTGCAGGAGCAGAAACAATTACCAAGACATTTAAAGTGGAGGTACAAAAATGAAAGAGTGAGTAGCTAGACATCAAGAAATACTTGAAGTTGCTGATACCCATCAGTTTGCTCTGGTCAAGATAATCTCCAAAGCATATTCAATAAACCTGAACAGCTGAGGTATCTGCGGCCTAGCTCCTAAAATTCTAAACACCTGCAGTGAGAAATACTTCTGAAATACATTATTTTAGGAATTACTGAATGGATGGAATTACTCCAATTCATATCTTTATTCCACTACTTTTATTAATCAATCTTACATCTGCCAGTGGGGTGAAGGAATACTATTGCCTATGCTTTTTTTTTATGTTGCCTATTACCATTTAGCCCTCTGCTGCTCAGCAACTCTTTCTTCAAAACTGCAATCTGTAATATTTACCTTACTTCCTATAAATGCCTATTTTGTTGATGCACAGGAAAATGTTTTTAGGGAGCAGAAGCTGCAATTACTGTGTGAAAAAGACTCATACCAGTATTTGGACATACTGTTTCTGCATTTATTCATGCAAATTTATGCATGAGTTTTGACCTTGGCCTTCAGCTAATAAAAGTCTTCAGCCCACTCTTTAAAGGAGTTACACCTCTGTAGCTCTCACTGAAATCAGTGGAACTGGGATAATCTCTGTCACATGTCCAGGCATCAAGCAAGAAGCTTAATGCAACAGCATCTTGGTCAGTGTCTGTAACTTGAATAATTTGGATAAGTAAATACATTAAAATCTATTTTCTGTGGCTACACTGTTTTCCTATTTTTCTGACCTCCCAGGCATGAACGATCTTTTGCTCTGCATCTTTTCTACAATGCCCTTGTTCTCTGTCCTGCTACAATTCCATTCCATAATTTTATTTCTTTGAGCCACTCTTAGAATAATTCCTCAAGCTATCACTCTCTTAATTATCTTTAATTTTAAATTACAGTAACTCCTTTAACTCCTTTCTCTGTTCACAATCCCATATGTTAGCAAGACATACACTAAAAGTAAGAAAACAATGATTCTACTTTTTGTATGTTGTTCTCTTCTGTGCAATATATTTTGTTTAGATTGTAAACTTCCAGTGCTAGGGAAAGTGTTTCTGTAACTGCTCTTTAGTGCCACAAACTATATGCATAATAAGCATTAATATTGCTGTATAAAATCCTACTTATTGTCATACGTTTCAAGACTGAATCAAGACTTTTTCACCCTGTAGTCCTGCAGAGCATACTGTGAATTACAATACCATGGAGAGGTCTCTTTAAAAATCAAGGCAACCATACAAACAGGTGCCAACAGCAGGGTCAGTCCGACACATATAATGAGTTCGAGCTAATGTGCTCAAGCTAATGTGTCCTGTTGAGATTTAGCAAGAGAGAAAGCTGAGAGATGGAGTTGCTTAGCTCAGACATGCATCACAGCAATGTGAATACATTGCTTCTGGACTGACTTTCACTCACATTCTGTGGGTTGCAATGTGGAGCCCAGGAGCCTCAGTAAGCTATCACAGATCAGCCCTCAATATTACAGCTGAAATGTGATATTAAAAATCATATATTAAATCACATAAGTCAGAGTAACAAATGCTTGTGGGAATATAGCACTTCCCAAACATCGCATTTTTTGCAGTAACTTCAGCTACTGAGGTGTCCACCTTTTGAAACATTATTTCTCACTCAGTAAAAAGCTTTTAGTAGTATCCATGACATTTCCATTTTATCTCTTTTAGGAAATATCATAATCAATTGATGGACTTGATTCTTACACGTTCAGGATTTTTATTGTATAACAAGTTGATGCAAAGCTGTCAAAAAGATGAAAGGCTGTCCCTAAAGCAGATGTTTTGGATGTACAAGCTTCAGCTTGTAACTAGTAGTTTTGATCCTCATGCAAAAACTTGAAGGAATATCTATATTGCAGTCAAATGTATCAGAGCAGCTCTGGGAAGCAAGCCTGAGCTGGCTTGGTAACTATTAGCAGGGTACTCACAGTGGGGAAAAGTTCAGAACAAACTTCAAAACTCATCCTGGCTCCTGTATGTGCATACACATATAAATATACACACCGTCAGTGGTTACTTGATACTGAGCTCTGTATTGCCACGGCCACAATGCTGCTGGTACCCACCTAAGGATAAATTATGTTTTTTATTAGAGGAAGTCAGATGCTTGACAAGTGAGGACGTATTGACTGATAACGTGCAGTAAGAACCAGTTTTGAAATATTGGAAAATCAGTTGATTGCACCCCTCAAGAAGCAGAATGAGACGCATTTTTTCCGAGATTGCTTCTTACAAAAAGAAGTAGATTCAGACAGAAATTAAAATGTGAAGTGTCTGAGGCATCTTGTGTGGTTTATGCTGCTCAAGACTAAGCTGTAATGAAGAATTTCAAAAGATGAGGCAATTCTTATTGCAGCAGGAGCTGTAAGGAAGGAGTTTTATTGTAGGGACACCTTTTTTTTAACAGATAGTCATACTTGAAAATGCATATGCACTTTTAGAAAGGATCCAGCAAACACAAGTTAGAGAGAATGTAATGACAGGTTCAGATGATGTAACTTCAGAATTAATGAGGGTACACTAAAGATGTAATACATTAGTAAAGTAGACCCTGAATCTCACTTATAGGAAAGATGTTTTGTCTTGCTGTGTTTAAATCAAGTAAAATTTCTCCAGTGGAGTAAAAGGTTGTACATGTAGACAAGTTCATAGCTTTTTTATTTTTTCAGCCATATTTACAATTTGCTTAATATAATCTGCAGACTGTTTGTGATTAGAAAATATCTTGTCTCCAAGCAACTTGTGGCACTGCAATAAAGTACTTTAAAGAAACAATTCAACATTTGCAATTTTATCTTATTGAAAAACAATGGAGCTTTCAGTATGTCTAGAATTTCCAAACAAAAGTAAACACTCAGATTTGTTGCTTCTGTAAGAACAGATTTTTAAAGCACTTCTGCTTTGATATGAATAAAGTTGATGACATAAAGCTCTTCAATTTGCCCTCTAGCAGTGACATCATTTGTCTCTACAATAATTACAGTAGCAACTAGACGCTGTGCAGCAGGGTTTTCTGGTGCACATGGTAGACAGTAGTGCATATGCAGCACTTTTCATCTCAGTCAGCAACAACCTCCTCTTACTGAATTGATTTTATTCTGAAACTTCTTTATTCACATGCCTGAATATTGCACACACTGGGTCAGCACAGGCATCTGACTTCCAGAGTAGTATCGGCTCAGCCAGGAGCGCTCATGTTCATTTGTACCTGTAATGTCGGGACACTGGATCCAAATGACATTATTTCTTCTCAGTTTAATACACTTTGTTAGCTGGGGTAAGATACAGAAAGCAGAATGATAAATGCACTCTATTTGAAAAAAAAAAAGAAAATCTATTCAGTCAAAAAATTCTTAAGTCTGGATTAAAACCCAAAAGAGAGGAGTTATGTCTCTAAATTTTTCTCCACAAACAAAAAATGCTAAAACTTCTACCCTACAAGGAATATTAATGATTTACCATGCTGGAATTTGAGAGAGATGATGAGAGCAAAGACTGGATTGTTCTTAGGGCTTGGCCCATACAAATCCATGCTGAGGTGATGTCAGCAACATTGCGTAAGATTGTATTATTGGCATGGAAGAGTTAAAACTACTGTACTCCTTACTGCATTTCTAATAAAGATGGGGATGAAAGATGGACATTTACCTATAAACAGCTAACTTTATTGATTGAGACACTAATGCTTCTTCATCAGAAATTGCCAAGTATTAATACTCAAAGAGATAAACATGAGTTGCTATTGAAATAATAGCACATCACTTGAGCTATTACATTACATGGTCTCTTCTATGACAAGGCAAGTTCACCTCCAAAGGAGTTATAGCACTGGAAAGACCTGCAAGATTGCATCTAGGAGATCAGGTAGAGTTGGAAAGACAGCTAAAAAGACAAACTTCTGTTTTGCTAATTTCTGTAACTTCTCTTACTAGAAAGACACTACCTTTTCTCCTGAGACTCAGTGCATTATCAAATTTTTCCACCCTGCAGACTAAGGTTCCAGTGGTCTTTTAAAAAATCTGTAGAGAGCAGAACAATGCCATTTATCAGCTCAAAGTAGATAGAGGCAAAAGAAATTGTCCTGGCTTTGTCTCTCTGTATATTTAGCTGTAGTCATGTGCATGTCAAAAAAAAGGTAATTTTTTTTTGCTCTGTTTACAGCAGCTAAATCTCTTGCCCTCTTCCTACAGTGAGCCCTTGACTTCAGAGGACTCAGCAATTCTCCTAGCTCATCTACCCTATAAACCAAACTATGGACAGAAAAGTTGTAAACGGCACTCTGATCATAAAGTCTTTTCTTTAGGAAGATGACAATAAATATGGACTGTAATTCAAGGTCCAAACAGACAAGCTCTCCATTCTCTAATAGACAAGTCTTGACAGCATTTGGATCAATAATTACAGGCAGACTAAATTCCACAATACCTACAACTGTTGAGCTGTCTGAGGACAGTGCCAGTACTTCTTGGAAGTGGAACTCCTTCATTCTTTCCATTCTAAGGCATTCTTGCAGTTTCTCCCAGCTGCTCTTCAGGAAGCAGCAAGAGCTGAAGCAGATCTGAAGCCTACATCTTGTTCAGAATTTTTGAAACACATGCATTTAAGATTAAACCAGATATGACTAGTGAATTACTGTTGTACAACAGTTTCTTCCCTTGTTTAATTGGAATATATATACAGAAATACTTTTACAGTACAGGCCAACTCCTTCAGGGCAGCCAAATGAACAATTCAGACATAGCATGTTATACTTGTATATAGATGAGATGATTTGCTACTGATATAAGTACCAATTCATGACAATCTTCTGTATCCTCTGCAATATGGTGGTGGACAAGAGCTTTATCAATCCATTATCCACAACAAACAGACTCCTCTTTTCTTGGTAAAAGATGTGGATGACAAAGCACTGTAGTCAGGAATACTCTTCAAATAAACATATGGAAGTCTCCTTTTGCTAAATGAAGGCCTTATTTTCACTCAGTTAAATGTTTGGAAAGAAGGAACTGGAAAAGACAGGCTATATTAAACCACACTATGCCATGGTTAGCTCATCTCCAGCACAGTTACTGAGTTGTCTTCTCTTGTAAAGCTATTTGCTCTCACCTCTGAATTACTGGTAGGATGGAGGTGAAGGACAACAATACAGTGAGTACTATAAGCTTACTGTTACATATCTTAATGACCAAAATATTTGGCCATATATGTGAACCAAATGAGTCTTTAATCCCCTTGCCTCCTCATTCTAACTACCACACTGAACCTCAGTGTATGCACCAAAGCATACTCTCTGTTGATTCACCTCTCTCCCTTTCTGACCATACATTCAATAATATCAACACTGTAAAAAACCACTAGCTGGGCGGCTTGGTCTGGTTGAGGTTTCACTATGGTTTGAATACCAATCCTCTGTAAAGACTGTTCCTCACTATGAAGTCATTAATGACTGCCTGACTTGAGCCCTAAGAAGAATCCTATACCTCAGAATTGCAGGCCAGAGTACAATTACTTAATATTTATTCACCTGATGCTTTGAACAAATAACTCTGAACAATACCTTAGATTTTCATAATCACAGCTTGCATTATCAAAGCAGACTGAGCACTCTAAACAAACTTTCTTCTTTATTTCAGTGAAGTAACTGCCACTTTGGAGAGTGCAGACAACCTCTGACTCTTCTCAAGTGTGTTATTTATAATGATGTATCTCTCTGGTTTAGGATGTATTTTTAGAATGTAGTCTACATTTGTCATCAGAGAAAACACAAAGTCTAATATGAGGCTCCTGATGATGATAGGTCTTGGCTGTTCAAGAAAGAGCTATGTATCCTGAAATAACAATGATAAACTTTAAAAGAACTGCATTGCTGAGCAGAAGGATATTACAGCTCTTATCTGTTCGAAGTAAATTCTACGAAAACTGGAAATAGTATTGGAATGGTCACAGCTTTAGGTATGGGAGATTTCTAATAATAGATTATAAAAATTTTGAAATGAGCTCTTCTGTCAAGAAATGATTGGGATGGTCCTGAAGCTACCCTTTCTGTTCTTCTCAGAGATGTTTTTGTTTTCCACCGTGTGCTTACATGTTCACTGAGCCCTCATAAATGTTACTATGACAAGACCACTGCTGATTTCCCCTAAGTCTGAATGAGTGCACAGGAGGGAGGAAGGAGGGGAACTGTGCATAGCTGGACAACACCCCACTCTCAAATAAATCTTTCATTTATACACTAAGACACTGATGCAGAACTGACAGCAAGATAACATGACACATGGAAAGGAACTCAATCAATCTATATGTTTCATCATGTATGATTTGTAAAGAAATTCCATCATGTTTTAAGGAAGATGAAAGCAAGAGAAAGCACCTTGAAGACGAATGGCATAATCTTAGTCTAGCCAAAGCATGCAGGGGAAATGTTACATAGCCTGAGAAGCAAAGCAAACCCAAAAGAACTATGCTTCTGCATATCCATGGGATGCCCCACTAACCATCAGCAGAGCCTAAAGGATCAATCTCAAGAGTTAGCTCAAATATAAAAGCAGCTAAAATTAGCATAATCTTAATAAAAATATAAATTCTATAATGTTTGGTTATTTTGTACCTTTATAATGCCTTTCCCAGAATGAAAATCTACTTTTTTGTAGATTATTTTGCTTTCAAATCTTGTCTGATGACAAAACAAGTTCTAAATAATCTGGTGAATGCTAAGCAGATCATTCCATAAATCAGATCCAACATTTTCACAGAGTGGATGGGCAGCTCCCCCAAGTGTTTACCAACTATTGGATTGTGTGGTTTCCAGCAGTCTGTGGGCAGTCCTCTACTTCGATACAAGAGCCTTGTTCTAGGTGGGTAATGAAATGTCTTGGTATACACTAGATAGAGTCTCTGACAGTCAGCAAAATAATGGCATGAGAAACAAGTGTGATGGGAAAGGCAGTTTGTGTAAGCACCCCAAGCTTCTCTTGCAATGAAGCATATGAGACAAAAGCCAAGGGATAAGGTGCATCCTTAAGTACATTAATTATTAGCAGCAGGGCATTGGGAAAACCCCTCAAGGTGAATTTAAATTCAAAAGAAAATCTGCTATAAAGAGAAAAGATTTGTTCCACCTTAACATCATTTAGGGAAGGGCAAGCACCAAAAAAAAGTTTTGTCAAAAGTCTGGATCCCAGCTTTTCGTGTACTGTACAGAAACTACTTTGTGTACGTAGAGATCAGCAGAGGCTGTGGTGTATCTATAGACATCCTCAGACATATAATTCCATATGTTAAACTCCATTTAGGTTAAAAAACTCCTTGGGGTCTCCGGAGTTAAGACGGATTTCCAAATAGTGACAAAACTACAGTCATACTGTTCTGTAGAGGTGTCAAAGCCATGACAGCGCTGGCTTTCCATCAACAGTGGCAAATCCTCCAAAACAAGATCGAGGTCACCCGGCTGCTGCAGGGCAGGGTAACTGCCACAGTTACTTCAGGAACTGATAACACAGGGCGTGTAGGAGCAACATCCCCTCGCCTGGCAAGTGCTGACCCGAGTACCCTGGCATGCGCTGTGAAATTAGGTAGACTGCTTGAACCCTTGAATCCCCATCTTTACATTTCTCTTCACATCACCTTTAGCTACAGCCCCGTGGGCACTAAGAAGGGCTGAGTCACAACTTCCTATGGATTACTGGGAGCAGTCTGCCACCTAGTGCTTAGACAAGATCTTGGTGTTTGCAGTCTCCCATTTATCATAAGAAATCTCGTTTACATAATCATAAGAAATCATAAGAAAGTTTGTTTTAAATGGGGTCCACTTTGATGCTTCTGAATCTGAAGCTAAAATCATCTTGGATGGTAAAAGGTCAGTGCTGCCCTTCCAGAACTAACTTCTTAAAGGAGCAGAAAAGATATAATTAACAATTTTCTTCTAGATAATATCTGCAGAAAGTCGATAGGTAAATTACTGTCAAATGAACAGATATTGCTGCCTCAGAAAATACCAGACTTCACTATACACTTGGCTCAGGGATTAACCCACGATCTTCTTTTTCACAGACAAGAACTTCTATTCAGTCATATTCAATGGCAAAACTTCAGAAGATGATTGTTTTTCTGACCGCTGTTGGACTGTGTTCATCTTGATCTATGCTTACCTCTCATAGTCAGCTAATACAACAAAAACCTTAAATGGAAGAACCAAGGAAAAATATCTTTGATCAGTCTAGCTGTTGATAACAGCTTTAGCTGTGCTACACTAAATTTCCATGCTGACCACAGACTTTCCACCAGCATTTTCTTACCTCTTGTTGATTACAGTGACGAACCCAATCCATTGTATTTGGCCACTTAGTCTAACACTGGGAATTTCAGCTGGAGATTTTTCATCATTTTGTCATCTGAAGTCAAAAGCTGTTGCCACACACAGATATAAGCTTTCTATCAGAAATCAACGAAAGACATATTCATTCAAGAAACAGATGTTTAAGGCCTAGCAAGTTTGGAACCTTGTATATTTTTAATTATGGGAAAATCTAGACCATAAAAATTCTAAAACCACAAGCTATCAATGGATAAGACTGTAGTAATTTGAGAAATAATTCATGGCAAGGAAATTCCCACTTCCAAATTCTCCTTCAAGATCTTGTACTAATGGAAGTACCAAAATAATGATATATTGAAAGCAAATTCATTGTTGTAAAAGATTTATATTGCTTTTAATAGTAGTAATCACATTTTTAAGGAGGTGCTTCTTGAGGTAGATGAAGTTAATGATCAGAAATTAATTACTAATTTTGTGTAGCCTCCTGCAGTACAGAGCAATGCTGCTTGAAGCACATTCAGACAAGACACAAAGAAGGGACACACAAGGGTATATATCAGATAAAAATAGTAAAGGAAATGTAAAGCTATGCAAAATACTTGCCTTGCAGCCACCTCCCGGAAATCCTCACCTGTGTGATTACTCATCACACACGCATAGTTCCACTGACTCTGATCCCTCACACTGAGAGCACTCACCTAAGCAAAGGCGGGAAGAGGTAGGTCCTCCTAAATGGTAAAGACAGGACCGGTGAAACAAGGAACAATATGTTAAGCTGCAAATATCTCAGATTTTGGGCAGGGGTATTAAGTCTCTCTAGGAACTCGAGAGGAAGAAATAAATTGTCCTAGGGGGAAAAAATACCAGACCCACAATGAAACAGTAATATGCTGCGTAAGGATGCCTGAAGCCAGAAAATAAAAGGAAATAAAATCCCATGTGATGAGCTGGTTACAAACTGGAACACTGTCAAATGCAGCTTCAGGATTTTTAGTTTTGCTTTTAATCAGCAAAGTCCATGCTGTGTCCCTGTTTACTGGTTAAACTAAAATAAATTTAGGGCCACAACTGAACAATTTGTCCTTTGACCGCCATGTGCCAAGTCATCACTCTGTACTTCTGTTGAAAGCTATATTAGTTTTCCTAAAAAACTGGGTGCACCAGTTCTCTAAGCACTGGTCAGAGAGAAAACCAAATTTTATTCAAAGACATAACTGCTACTCACTTTTACATAAGAAAAGAACAGCAAATAAATTAATAGAATATTTCATTTTCTCTTAATGACTACCAAAATGTTAGTTTATTTAAATACAGTAAACTAACAATTCAATTTTAGTCTATTTTTGTATAGAGTATTCTATACCTTACTTGACTTCAACCTTATTTGTGCACAGAAAAGTTTTCTTGTAAGGATCAGGTCGCTTCAGATTGTAAGATTCACACTGAAATAATTAATCAACTTATCTGGTGTTATGTAAATAACTTTCATAAAAAGATTCAGTCTGAACATGGTCAGTACAAAAAAGGCTCAGTGCCTTTTTTGATAACAAATCACTTGTTTTGCAGATTGTGGGTGAAAACTATCAGTAAAAAGCTGAGCAATTATGAAATTGACTTATATATTCATTAATTTTGTTCTTGACTTTCCTATAGTGGAAGATATTCCTCCTCTCAAAATGCAATTTGGACCAGAAGCAGAAACAAAAGAACTCTGTTATTCTATAATAGTGAACGTGGTCCTTTACATGGCTGCTATAACATCACCCCCATTGAGGGACAGTTCAAGCATTTTTAAACTTAGTCTACCCTCCTCTCAGGTGGATAGCACTTACTTGCCAGCCAACTAATTCAATAAGCACACTAGTTCATTTCACTTCACTGTTAAGTAATTTATCAAAAAGCTGATTAATTACTATAATCCAAAACTGGTATATTAGTGCAGTACAATAATAATTATTTATTTTCCAAAAATTAAGAGGTATAAGTAAGGATATATTCGAGCTTCTTTTATTACATGCCTCTCTGCCATACACTAAAAATAGGACAGCAGAAGTTCAGGGAAATTTGGCCAAAAAAACAAACTAGCACTAAATAAGATTACATAACTGTCCATATGCTTATGCTTAAAAACAACAGCATATGCCTTATATACCACTTGATGGTCACGATTTCTGTCAAAGCAAAGCAAAAAGAGTGGGAAGATAATACGGATAATATACTGCCTGAAATGGATGCTAGAAGGGGTGTTAACTTACTGCATGCATTTCTGCCTTGCTTTTTGTGCTTTCTCACATTCATCTACTTCTGCCTCCATTAATGCAGCCAAATGACCCAGTGATCTGGATATTAAGGGTGAAATACTTTTTCATCACCAGAAGCTGAAATACCAGTGTCCCTGAGAAACTGGTAAGGGATTCAATGATTCCATCATAATGAGAAAAACGAAACCAGGAACAGCATGAGGGAAACGAAGGTGAAACTGTAAAGATCTAAGAAAAAATACCTACCAACTCAAAAGAAAACAGAAATTTCCGAAGTACTGCTTCTGCTTATTACAGGAAACGGGAAAAAGCCTGAAAATCATGCTGACTGATGCTCTTTTTTATGACTCACTGTGTCCGGCAATCTTACATTATAGCTGTCATTCAACAACGGGAAAGGCAAATATCAGCTTCTCTATGCCCCTGGTTTGCAATGCAGTTTAGCACTATTGCAGCATATTGCTCCACTCTCCTTGTGTTGTTAATGTGGATGTAATCTGATTATCACTCTAAATAGCTCATGACACAAGCTTTATAAGTACCTGTGCCCATCTCTTCTGAGTCTTCTTCCAAGGAGAGGGTGTGTTGCCTAGGAATATTCCCCACCCTCGTTCAGACCAGCACTAGTGATCGCTGATGTTGCACAGAGAGCTTAAAACATTTCTCACATAAATGATGAGACCTCTTGCCTCTGAACAACAAAGGTGAGAATATGCCTACAGGGAATACCACCCACCACTGTGGGTTCAATCACTTCATTTTTCTTCATGGGCTCCACAGTGGTATTTGGAGATTCAGAGCCAAGGACTCCAGGGTAATTGTGCGTGACCTCTCAGATCTGAGATCTGTCTGCATCCAGGAGGAGGCACAGCTCCAGGATCTTTTCCTGGCTCCATCAGGAGTTTCAGATTTAAATGTCAATTAAATCAGATGCACCTTGTGCCATCAGTATGTGACATGCCAGCTCTGCTATGCGGGGACAGGGTGGCTTTGTGTGCCATTCTTTGCTGTGGGAAGTTAAACCAAGATGTAAAGCTACACATAGGAATTTAGTCTAAAAACCATCACTGATGGGTTTTAGGCATTCTGACTGAAGTGAGCTGAAAGCAAAATCACTATAGTTAATTCCCAGTTTTCCAAGGCAAAAAAAAAGGACAGGGGATGGGGAGAGAGCACATTAAGTAGCCTAGTATAATGTGTATACTACAAACCACATACACACAAAGCTATACTAACTTTCGAAATAGTTGTGAAGAGTTTCTGTGGAGAGCAGGGTTAGATAGGGAGCAGCAGCATCCAAAACGTGGAAAGCAGCAGGTATTGGGCATCCCATTTTCTGTACCATGGTGCTGGAGCTAGGGGTGTCTGGTGTAATCTCATAATGAAACTTCTGAATGCTTTGAGAAATTGAACACAGCTCAATAAAACAGCTCTTGAACTAATGTGGACTTTCTTGTCCTCCAGCAAACAGATAATTGCATTCTTTTGTACTTTGGAATGTTTATGAAACCAAAATACATGTTTGTAAAATCCACCATGAAAATGTGTTCTACTTGTGGATCCTGCATATAGAGCATTAAGCTATTATTGGGGTGGGAGTCTCTAACAGGTATACAGATAATGCTTGAGATTAAATTGTTATAAAAACACTTAGTCTGGATTTCTCAGATAGCAGTCATTCTAAATGGTAAAGAGCATACTACTGGACTATGGGAAGCCTTAAAAATAAAAAAAAAAAAAAGGAAAAAAGAAAGAATATTTCTGATTTACATTCTTTCTCACATGGCTGTAATTTCAATGGCTTGACCTGCAAGTTACGAGATCATAATTTCCTCTGTTCTTCTCTGTGCTTCATGAACAAATTTTGATGCAACTGGATATGCTCAAGAACATTCTTGCTCTCTGAAAATAGTAAGACTTACGATTCTCTGAAGAACTGTGGACAAGGTTAATAATTCCTGTTTGTTGTTTTGTCCTCAATTATTTCCATTGGGCATTATAATCCCACTTATTTCTACTTCTGGGATTTGACCGCAGGCTAGGGAATCAGAGAATTAGTACTTACTTTTCCCCTATTGCTGTACAGGCTGCAGTGAGGAGTCAAGAATATATAAGTCACTCCTTCATAGCTCTTGCTGATGAAAACTGTATTGTGTAAGCAACAGGAACCTGCTGCTTAATTTTCAAAGGTCCTTTTGGTTTGGATGACCAAGTTTAAACACCTGCACTGCAAGTATAGATACATTCAAGGAATCTCCCTGTGATTCCAAGTAGTTCTACCAAAAAATTCCTATGACTGAATTTTCCTACTGTCCCACTAATTCACTGTGCTCCTGAAATACTTCAGTGTTCAAAATAACTTTTTTTTAACCCTTTTTAAAAATCATTATTACTTTTTGTTACCCTAATTGCTGAATATAAATTTCAGCTGCTCTGTCAATGTCCAGTTTCTCAAAATAATAGCACTCCTACTCCTGGGCTAGCATTTAAATTTAACTGTCTGCAAAAAATCAACTTTTAATAAATAAATTGACAATGAAGATGCCAATTCAATGTCTGCAGTATGTGAATTTTATAAGATAGGAGCATGTCCTAAAATATGTAAGACTTGTAAAAGTTGACATGTCACACTGTCATGAAGATCAATACATTGCATAAGCCTACAAGGTACACTGTCATCTGTTTTTGTTCTCATGTCTATAAAAAGAGACAAATAGAGATCAAATAGCAATTTTATTTTTTTTAATGGGAGAAGTGTGTTTTTGCTAAAAAATGCCTAATCTTTAAAGGTTGTGTTAGGATACTTGAAAATTATACACAGCAATATACAGAAAAAGAAACATTAATGTACTTTCAACTAGTCAAATATTAGAAGCAGAAGGATGTTGTGAAAATAAATTAATTCATGCTCCTGGAGCACTCAGTGTACTGAACAATGTCACAGAAATGTCAATATGGAAATTAGTAAGCTTGAATATTCTGAAGCTTGAATAATAGAGCTGGTATAGAGTACACTAAATAAATCTTGGGCCAGGAAACTGAGAAATGTGAACAGAACACAGTACAGCATCCACGTGGATTCAGTGAGCCCTTTCATCTTGTGGAGTGAATAAGGCAGAGCTCCCATGCATAAAAATGGTACACAAGCATGCAATTATTTGCAAAGGCAATCCTAATCTTCTGGAATTTTTTAACTCTAAATGACTTTTGGGTTTACAATCTCAATACTGTATAGCTATTTATGTATGTAAATGCATAATTCTCTAGGTTTATTTGAAAAATCCACGTAGTTATGATGTGGGATTATATCATATACCACATCTAGATCTGCAACACAGATCTCTGGTGAGTATTAGGAATAACTAACAACAGAATTAAGTAGAGATCCACTAGAGAGATGTCAAATACCTATGGGCATTAGGTTTCCCAGCCTGAGTTATCCTGGAGAAACTGTGGTTTCTAGTTTAGCAGACTATTGTGGGTACTGCCTCTTTTGTCCTGTCTTTTTCAGCCTGTTGCTCTGCTAAACCCTTTCTCTCACTCCTTGCTTCTACATTTGAATCTTCCTATCATCCTATGTTGGTTCAACTTCTATTCCTCAGATCAATCCCTGTCTCCTTCCTAGACATTCCCAGTCTTTCTTCTCAGCTACTTGTATCATTAACAGTGTTTTAGTGCTAGGCCAGATCTAAGTGTTTATTCTCCTTTTGCTTTCCCTCTTCTGTGAGTTGCCTGTATCAGTTTTCTTGAGAAAAAATCCTCTTCTCCTTACACGAACACTTCTGTTCACAGTAAAATTTTCAAAAATCATAGCCTCACAGCTCTTCCTATCTTCCCAGTTCTCGGGTCTAGTCTGTGGAAGCTGACTGATTGCTCCCCTTCTCTCTCAGTTGTTCAAGGTATTTATCCATCCTATGATTCCCATGTGCAAAACCCACTCCTACCACACTGGCCACAGATAGCACCTGCTCTCCAGTTCTGCTCTTCCAGAACTCCAATTTCTTCTTTGCCTAGGCCCTCGCCTTTTCCACAGTCCGCTCCTTCTGCAATGCCTCTGTGTTTCAGGGCACTTCCCTGCATGGGCCGTGTGTCAACAGCGGGAACAAATATTATCTGGGACATCTGCAGTACCTGCTATCACAAAATGGTCCCCAAGAGCCAGATATTTCAAAGAACAGTTTATCTTAAGCTGGCTTGCAATGCTAAGGTGAAGTATTCCCAGGATGAACTAAGTATATGGCAATTTTCACTGTCATTTTATCAAGGTTACCACTGCACATATGTGTACAGATTTTTTTCAACAACCTGGCTAAATGCAGTCAAAAGAGAAGGTAGTTAAAGATTTCCTCTATGAAATGGTTGCCTTTTTGTTTTACATGCAATAAACAATACATTTCTCCTTTACATTTTCCTTTGAAAAAATACAACCACTCTTTTTTTTCAAAGAGTGTCATTTCATTAGGAACTGTTACATCATTGTGCATTGCTATTTAGTTCCATAAAAAGAATTTTTCTACTATGAATGACATCTGAGATATTAAGAAAATCTGTTACATTCACTTTTTTTACACCAGATGTACCCACATAAAGTACTAAGACTGGATTGCAACTAATATTGGAACTTATCTATTGAAAGGTAAGAGTTAAAAGATAATTTGTAGATTATCTTCAAAAGACACCAAAAAGACCAGGTTATACAAGGGTATAGGTGGATTAAGAGATTAAAAGTTAATACGGGAATATTTACTGCACATAGGTTGATGTCAAAATGAAAGGATTATCCAAACAGAAGAGGAGTTATTGGAGGAATGCTGTGAGTATGAATACAGATTGCCATGAATCACTGTACTGAAGATACTTATTAATAATTTAACAAAATTTATCACAAAGTTAATTAGCTTAGGCTACAGTTATTATCAAGCTATTACCTAAGATAACAAACAAGTCATCATTTAACAAGTCTATCAGGAAATACAGAATTATTAATGGGGACCATCCAGAAGTTACCTTTTAATTAATGTCACAAAGAAGATAAATTATCATTATTATCTGCATTTATTTTTAGACAAAATATGTCAAGATACATAAAAATTTGATGTGAGCTTTGAACAGCTGGCAGATTGTCAGCACAGTCTTAATGCATCTTTGGGATAACAAAGAATAGAACAAAGACTGATGCAGTAATGTGGGTCTGATTTCCAGAAGGCCCTCTGTGTAACCTGCATTTTGCCATTCACATCAATTTTGCAGTACAAGTGACAAGATCCAGGACAGAGGTTTCCAAAGGCATGTTACTTAATTAGATTTATGTGGGACTTGTACATTTACTTCCCCCTTTCAAAATCTTTCTGTTATCCCCTCTCAGTCAAGTACTATAATTAGTCATCAAAGGATTACTGTTATTGTTATTTGGTCATCTAAAAATTACAATTATTAAACCTATTTTCTGTTAATTATCCTAAATTTATCCTAAGCTGTGGTGTACCTCTTAGATACCATCTTTAAGAAGATCTCCATTGCTTCATGGCAGAAAAGCAGTAGTTGACCTTAGAGTGGATGGTCCTGCATCCTCCAACACTGTAAGTTAAGTAAGAGAGTAACCATTCCCAGTTCTAGCAGGAACTTACTTTCTTGTAAGACAAGGAATGGTGGAAAAATCTCTCATTTGTCCAAAGAGATGACACAAAATTCTGCCCCACCATTAGAGACAGTACCAGGAAGGGAAGTTAATCTGTCCATTGTTTGCTGCTTGCAGGCTAGGTAGAAACTTGTTCTTTGTTATTGCTATAAACCACAATACATCTCTTTCAAAAGTAATAGGATCTCTGCTATTACAGATTGTATGCACAATCGTAATATTTACTGTTGCTGCAGAGAATCCTAGCATTGGCTCTACTGTATCTGTACTGTAGCGTGCTTGAAGAATTCAGCCATCCTAAACCACAGTCTTTCAGAATAGGTGCTGATCACAGAAATAGCCAGCGGGCTATTAATTATTTAGTGGTGGACTAGAACTCTTCATTCCTTCCAGATTTCAATAATTGGATGGTAAGGAGAGACTTTGCTCTCTAGATTGGAGGTGGCCTGAACTGTTTTGCAAATGGAAGTACTTAAACGGACAAGGTCAGACTGACATTTGCAGTACTTCAGATGAAAGATCTGGAAGAAATGAACATGGGTGTGCTTCTCCAAAGTGGATTAAAGCAATTTAACATTTTGACTTTCAATGAGGCATCAAACCTGTGTTTTGTTATTCCTATTTTGATAATGGCAATAGCTCTGATATGATTTCTGACTCTCTAAGTGACCAGGAAAACTAAGGGCAAAACACTACCTGTGTCAGACACAGGAAATAACAAAACTGCCACTGACATCACTGGAGTGAGGCCTGTGTTCACTTTCCTTTTAAATTAAAACAGCAAACTTTTAAATTGAAGGTGTTAAAAATACAATTTTTGTATTCCAGCATTTCCACAAACCTTTAGTTAAACAGAAAAATGAGATCCTATCTCTAAAAATATCCAGTAGTATCATCTCACAAGAAAAAATAACCAAGCAAACTAGAATGCTATTGTCGGCACACAACGTAATTTCACAAATACTTTACAATTAGACAGTAATGAAATCCTGGTCTGCTTTAATTTCTGAAAGATATTGTACCACGTTGTACAATATAATTTCCGTAACTTCCTGTCAGAACTTCTAACCACACCTTCCTTGTTTGCTTTTTCTCTGAATAATAATTTCAAAATTATTATTTCACTCTCAAATTTTCTCTATCTTAATCTGTGTTCTCCTTTCCTTTCATCAGTTGTTTGCATTAGAACCAAACTTAATATCACTACTTACACAACAGCATGCCCAAAAATAGAGGAAACCACAGTTACTGAAACACTAGCTTGAGCTGAATAAATATCCTGCAGTATAATCTGTGCTGTCTGATTAAAATCCATCCTTACAAACATTGATTAATACTTTGTTACACCAATTTCATTATGGAAGTGTCATTCTTTGTTCCCGAGTAATAAACACCTAACAAGCTGTTGCTTTATTTGATGTATTTTACCTACCTATATCTACAACAAAAAATAAGTACTAAGACAAAATCAACACCCTCCAAACAAAAAATCCTCTGAGCCAACTAATCAACAAAACCAGAAATCGGTCCAAGCCTGTCCAAAAACTCTTCCATGCACTCAAAGAAACTCTTCTGAATCATATGACCTCCCTCTGAAATTAGATTCCTACAATTCCTAGTACGTTAATAAAACATTAAATCTTTTTTTTTCCTCTCTTGAAGTTCTGTAACCAAAAGCAATTCATCAGCTTCCCCAAAGTAATGTTATTTTCCCATCAGCCCTATTTTATCACAGTGCCCCAGATTCAGAGGACTAGATTTATCAAAAGAATGACTGACTAGTATTTAAATATCTTAAGCAAAATATAAGAAAGATAGTTTATCATAGAATCACAGAATATTCTGAGCTGGAAGGGACCCACAAAGATCATCGAGTCCAACTCCCAGCCCTGCCCAGGACACCCTAGGAATCACATCGTGTGCCTGAGAGCACTGTCCAAAAGCTTCTTGAGCTCTGTCAGGCTCTGTGCTGTGATCACTTCCCTGCACAGCCTGTTCCAGTGTCCAACCACCCTCTGGGTGAAAGTCTTTCTCCTGATATCCATTCCAAACCTCCCCTGACTTAGCTTCATGCTGTTTTCTTAGTCCGTATGATGATGAAAAGGATATTAGAAAAATAGCAATTTACCGCCTGTGGTTTTGATCTTTTTTCTCCAATGTAGTTAGTCCCAGTCACAGCTTTTCCCTCATTTCTCTCTTCATCTGCAGACTTTAATGACACTGATTTAAGGGAAAGGCCATAGTAAGCTCATGTATTCTAATGCAAGTCATATTTAAAAACATTCAAAGTATTTATGCCAATCAGTAGGCATTTTAAGGAGGTCGTGTTATAAATGCTGCCGTAGTTCACAACATTTTTGGGAAATCTTACATCTGGTGCAGAATATGGGGAAGTTGGCGAGGAGCTCAATTGTCCTGTAACAACTCAGTAGGGTGGTTAGCCAACCACATAAATCAGTGATTCAACCTCCGCATCCTTAATGTGGCATGTAAACATCGCTTTTACAGTCACGTAAGTAATGGGCATCACTAAAAAAGCGTGCTCTGGCTTTTTTAACTGTTCAACGCGCCTTTCACGGCCTGGAGCCGCCCCGGCAGGAGCCCACCGGCCAGTGACAGCCCTCAGGCGTCGCGCAAAGGGAACGCGGCGAGGACTTCGCCCCACGGCACCGCGGCGCGTGCGCACGGAGCCATGCCGCTTCCCGGCAGAACAAGGCAGGGCAGGGCAAGGCAGGGCAGGGCAGGGGGCGAGGGTAGGAAGGAAGGAAGGAGGGCGGACGCGAGAGAGAGAGAGGCGGAGGGAAGGGGGAGGCAGCGCGGAGCACATCAGGTGACCGCGTCCCGTGACGGCCCCGGGCCGCACGGCGGCTGCGCCGAGGGGGCGGTCTCGCTGCCCGAGCTAAGATGGCGGCCTCCAGCGCCAGGCTCTGAGGCAGCGGGGGCAGGGGAGCGGCGCCCGCCCGCC